>JAJLVY010000250.1:0-14105 GCA_030570475.1 Liangdongia dendrica
ACACACACACACACACACACACACACACACACACACACACACACACACACAATGCCCAGATTCACAGCGCACCTCACTGCTTTCATACAGAAGCAGCACTTTCTGCTCATCTATCCAATCATCTTCCTCATCGGCAACTTCTTCAGCATTGTCCTTTCAGAGGATCTCAAATCTTCGCTGCGTTCATCCCCACTGGTGTCCTCCCAAAACCTAATCAACATCATCTTCGCATACAATGGCAATGTCATATTCACCATCCTCTTCATCCTGCTCTACATTGCCCATCTCACACAGGATTTCGCCTCAGACGTGTTTTGGACCCACTCAAAACACTACATGCTGAAACTCACACTCAAGCTGCTCGTCCTGTTTGTGCTCTTTTACATCATTGATAACGTGTTCATACTCACTGGCGGATCCTGCCAGGTTGACCAGGCAGTGACAAACGTGCTTGCAAGATCGAGCCACTCCTTTGAGCATTGCAAGGTGTACAATGGAACCTGGGTCAACGTCCAGAAGGGCATGTGTCTCGTTACCCCAAAACAGCTGGCTCAGGTCATCCATAGTGCAAAGGTTTGCTCCAAGTATGGCGAGTGGAACGATGGGTTCGACATATCAGGTCACTTTTGCTTCCTCGTCAACATCAGTCTGATCCTATGGTTTGAATTAAAGTATTTGGACTCGTCTGCTGTAACTAAAGATCTTGAAAACCAAAGACAAGGATCTTCAACAAACTGGTTCATCGTGATAGTCAAACTTTTAGTGTTTGCTGTGCTCTTCGTATGGGCATTCCTACTTGTGGTCACGGCTGTCTTTTACCACACACTACTAGAAAAGATCATTGGCCTTTCTTTTGGATATGTTGGCCCTTTTGTTATTTACTACCTACTTCCAATGGTTTACAACCACTACTCCTCCAGTTTATCCCTATGAATATATAATTATATTAGTTTTATAAATTCTCAACTATATCCTCCAGCCTATTCCGAAAGGTAGCAACATCTCCCTTGAGCACATTGCTGATCCTTGTTTTCTCAGCTTCACTGAACCCACCATCAACATGGCACGATTCGATCTCATCCAAGCTCAAGTTCAAAATCAAGTCACATTCCGTGCCATGCACCTTTAGAGTAAACTTGAGTGTATCGAGTGCAAGATCCTTCTGAACACCAAGTATGTTCTTCCCCATCTCCTGTGTAATCTTATCCACAACTTGATGCTTCAAACTGGTCTTGTTCAGAATGGTGCGCACATGCCTCACAAATCCATATAGCTCCTTCTCCAGGTCATACTGCGCCTCCAGCTTCTCCACCTGGGCATAATTCGGTATCGTGTGCTTGAACACCTTCAATTTCCTTCCACCAGGGAACTTTTTCAAAATGATATAGTGCGGGGTTTCAAATCTCAGTAAACTCTCATTGAACACTTCAATGCGCACACCAAGAAGCTCTTGCTGCAAATTCGATGGGTCCTGCACAGGGAAACACGTCACGCCAAACATCCGGTATACATTCTCGAGCAACACGTTTTTGACCTTGACACTTTTCACCTTGATCGTGCTCGCATCTTCATCATCACCATCATGGTCTGGTGTTTCCTTGAAGAACTTGGCAATCTCTGGCTCAACAAACTCGTGCTCAATCTGCGGTGGAACAATATATTCATCCGTCTTTCGTCTCTTGTACTTGTTTGAAGCCACAGACACTGATACACCGGGGGTCCGAGTTCCAGCATTCTTTTGTGGAGATAGCGACAGCCTTGAAGACGGCTTCTTTGGCGTGTCAATCTGTAGCCCAGAGAGCCCCAGCAGTGGCTTCCGCTTCCTAACTTTCTCCAGCTCCTTCAGCAGGCCCAACTTCTGGCGCTCCAGGTGGCTGATCTCCAGCTCCAGCGACTTGATATCGTTCTCAAAGTCCTCAACGGCCATTGTCTTCTGCCTGTTCAGGCTTTGTTTTTGTTTTTTTTTTGATTACTGTTTACAGATCGAAAAAAAAGGGTTGTGAATTTCGCGTTTTAAAAATGGTGATCCAAGCTCAAATGCCCTGCAGGGCCCCACTCAGGAGCGCCATCTCATGGCTGCTCACCTGCTTCACGGGCTCGCGTGCCGTCTCCATCAGGTACACTGCAGACTCAGCAACCTGGGCTGCGTGTATCGAGTAGCCCACAAGGCTCGAACAGGGCGTGTTGTAGGTACAGTTTGCAACAAGGCCACTCACAACGCTTGGGACGCTTTGAGTCTGTCTCAACGTGGTGCGGTCGCCAAGCAGAGGTCCTGGTCTCAGGACGATGGTGTGTTGAAACTCCAAGGACAGTACAGCATCCTCAACTTGCTTTTTTAGCTTGAAGTATGGCAACACTGTGCTCAACACGGGGTCGTTGAAACTGGAGACGATGCAACAGATACGAGCCCCAGCATCCTTTGCGGCTGTCAATAGCATCACGTTCAAGTCATGATCAATTGTCTTTTGTGAAGATTTGGCATTGACACTGGCCTTGGTGGTGCCGATCGCACTGAACACTGCATCGAGGGGGTGCTCCGAATGGATGATTTCACACCATTTACCACTGTCTGGCTCAACAACAACTTTCAGTTTGGCAATGTCTTTTTCAAGTGTACTGATAACCTTTGGCTTATGACGTACAAGAACAATGATCTCATCAAACACAGCAGAATAAACAACCTCTTGGACAAAATTCGACCCAACTAAACCACTCCCACCCAGTACCAATATCTTGCTTTTGGTTGCACCGGTGCTTGTACTCATCTGATGACAGGGGTATGAGTGTATAGCTAACAAAAGACACGCCTTTAGATGCGTTACATAGTAACCATTGCAGTTGATCAATATATTTGTTTTTTTAGGAGGTAGGTTTTGTGTACATGGGCCCCAAAAAGAAAGAAAAAGAAATAATAATAATTATAATAATGGCTACTATTGGTGAACACTGTGTTGGTACCAGCTATTTCACTCACTGCCCTTAGTGTTGCACCCCTCTCACTCCCGTTTTGCTATGTCAGTCAATGAAATCATTGACACCTCCTCATCCATAAAGTCAAACTCATCAAGAAACATTACTGGTGGTAATAGTGACAATATTGATCGTGAAAGTGCTATGGCTGACAATGACTCAGTTTCAAATATCTTGGTGGTTGGACACAATTCCATGATTGGGTATAAAATTGTTCATTACTTGGCTCAGGTTATTGACGAATCCCAACATGTCTATGTTTTGTGCGAAAGAAGCATGTCCTACAAGTATGATAACATTGATTTTATTGTCACTGATGCTGCGAATTGGGCTAGCCAGTTGAAAAGTATTCCAAATTTGAAGATTGTATACTCAGCTTTGAATGATGTCACTTTTTACAATGAATACTTGTCTCATAATGACTTTTACAAGAAATTCCACAACTTGAATCTACAAATTGCCATTGCAGCAAAGGAGCATGGTGTTGAAACCTTCATATTATACTCAAGCTACGATGTCAGTTACCCATTCCCAAGGCTCTTTGATACAAAGACAAAGATCAGAAAAGAGACTGAAGCCGAAGTGATTTCATTGAATTTCTCACATTTGATCATCTTCCGTCCTGGCCCTTTGATTGGTATCCGAAGAAAAATTGGCTCTTTAAAAGGATTATCAGCCTTTAGTGTTTTGGAGTCGTTAACTATATTTTTATCTGAACCATTGTTGATTTTAAGCCCATTGACTCCATTAAAAACTTACAATTTCTCCACTTCAATTGGTAAAAGTTCAGCAATGCTTGCTTTGGAGATCTTGGAAGGTGGTGGGCTAGTTAATAAAGATCCTACAGAATCAAAAGTTCGGTATTTGTTGCCATGGGGGATCAGTATGCAGTCGTCAACATTTAACATGATGAAAACACAGATTACAATTGAAGAGCTCAGGAAACTTCTTGATATCTATTACAGTAATGAATTGCCAGTCATGTCTGATATCGAAGAGATCCACTGCACTAAAAAGACTAATGTTATAACCAAAAAACAAAGTATTACAGCAATTGCAGCATCGTCAGCAGTACTGACTTCGACTACAATAAATGATTAAATGTTTGATAATGAATTGCGAGGAACCCAAATCAATCAATCAAACAAACAAACAAACAAACAAACAAACAAACACACAAGTAGTATTAGCTATATTAAACGAAACTTTTACTATTTACTAGAATTGTAGCTAAAGCGAGCCAAACTCATGCTTCAATAAATCATTGAAACGAAAAGATTGGCTCTTTCCTAGAACAACGGTAAATCTATATACTTAAAACTGTTATCACACATAACACAATAGAACTCCTCCAAATTGATCGGTGGTCATTTTGTTTGATAGTGAACTTGAAATTACATAGTACTCTTTACAATTTGGTTCAATCATCACCCTTTCCTTGGCTTGTTATCCCCCTTTTCGTTTTGGCTTGGCTTTCAAAGAACAAAAATAATTGTAATAATAGTAATAATAATAATAATAATAATAAATGACTTTTAGTTAAAACTCCCTAATTCTTTTTTCCATATAAACGAGAAATTAAACACCCACTAATAGAATAAATTGTCAGACACTTTCAAAATAATAAAAAAAAATAATAAGCCAACTCAAAGCAAAAAAAATAGCATCACAAAACAAAACAAAATAAAAATCTAAAGAACCAATCAGAATTTTTAATTGATATTCACTTTATATCATATTTAGTATCTTTCTGGAGATCTGTCTCTGTTGAAGTCTCTGTCACCACCATAGTTGTCTCTTGATCTAAAGTCACCTCTGCGGTCGTCGTAACCACCTCTGTCACCTCTGAAGCCACCACGGCCACCTCTGAAGCCACCACGGCCACCAAAGTCACCACGGCCACCTCTGAAGCCACCTCTGAAACCACCACGGCCACCAAAGTCACCACGGCCGCCTCTGAAACCGCCTCTGAAACCGAAACCACCACGGCCACGGCCACCTCTGAAACCACCACGGCCACCACCGGAACGCATTGGTGGTGGGTTTGGGTCTCTTTCAAAATTCAAGACAGAGCCTTCAATTTCAGATTCCTTCAAGGCTTCAAGAGCTTGTAGCAATTCATCTTCGCTAGCAAAGTCAATGACACCGGTACCATCGTTTTCTCTGTTAACGTTGGTGTAGGTAGTTTCTAGACCCTTACCGTGGACCAAGTCCTTCAACTCTTGCCATGAAGCACCTTCTGGAATGTTGGAAACCAAAGCTCTAAATCTTTCTCTTCTTGGTCTAGCAAATTGAACTTCGACTGGGGCATCGATGAATTGCTTTAAGTGCAATTCTTCAATAGCCTTCTTAGCGTCTTCGTTGTTGTTGTATTCCAAGAAGGCGTAACCGTTGTGGATGTTGATTTCCTTCAATTCACCAACAGTGGAAAAGAAGTCCTTGATTTCTTCTTCACGAACTAAAATAATGGAAACACTTGTTAGTATACCTAAAAGCCAATACAAAAAGGATATATTCAAATCCACAATCCAGGAACAGTGCCCATTGCATTGCTTCCAAACAATATGCTCTCCCTTAAATTTCAAGCATTTCTCTTTCAAATAGCTGGGCGGTGACAAATTTCACGCCCTTAATTTAAAACAGATACTTCACTCCAGAAATCAAGGCAAAAAAAAAAAAAGGATAAAAAGATGGGACTTGCAACATGACGGTACATACTGTCGTGTGGTAGAGGTCTAATAAACAATCTAGTTTCGGATAATTCTTCAGCCATTTTCAAATAATGTGTTTCTGATGTTGGTCTTTTAAGGGAGTTATTAGCAAAAGAAGGGCAGGTGGCAAACGTTGTTTTATAGCGAAAAAGTTGCGAAAAAGACATTTTCACATTACCCGGCTCAGATCACCAAGGCATAAGGAGGACATGGGGTGTGAGGAGAGATACAGAGAGATATGGGCCAGGAAGAGCTTATTTGAAGCTGCCATTATATGATTGGTGAAACAGGCATTCTATTAATGTAAATTTCAAGAATATTGGCCGGCTGCTTATGGTGTTACTGATCGCTTTATCCAGAGTGTGTGCTGAGGAAGGGCTGAAAACGCGAAAAGTTTTGACTCCTTATAAAGAGTTGTGCCTCAAAGAGGATCACTATAGATGTGAATATAGATATTATTGTCTTAGTACTCTCTTATATTCAATTTCTGCCTCTCTAACTTTTCCGCTAGCATTCTTTTTCTCCCACCCATTTTGATTAGGATGCTGTATACCATGCACCAATTAATGCACAGGGCTACATGTTGCATACATTACATTACTCTACTATAAATACTATAAATACATTTATTAAAATCATATCTTCAAGTTGCTTAAACTGCTCTGCACCTTATTCACGTCCCTTGCTGTCTTGCTTCTTGCCTTGGCTAACTTACCTCTAGAGGCACTATCTGCAGCCTTTTTCAATTTGTCGAGTTCTTCATTCTTCTTCACCAAACGACGACCACCTTCAATTTCATAGTTATCCAAAAAGTCATCGAGCATACCTTCAAAATCCGCTCTTTCTGTCTCCATGCTGAATGGCTTATACTCTTCTTCGGACTCATCCTCTTCATGCTCATAATCCTTTATCACTTTTTCAAACTTGTCATCCATAAACGTCAGCCCTTCGTTTCTGAAAAGAGCCGAACTAGACATGGAGAAACTGGTAGTATCACTCATAGCACCTTTCTTGTAACGATGCTTACGCTTGGAGCCACCTTTTTTATTAGATGAAGCCGATGCAGATTTGTTATTGTCAAATGAAGGCAGGTCTGGGACGAAATCCTCTTCATCCTCTTCGTCAAATTCATCGTCACTATCCCAGTCATTCTTCTTATGTTTGTTCATCGCACTGTATTGTCTGAAACCAGCTTCCCAACCTTCATCGCCCTCTTTTGCAAAGTCTTGAGTCTCATATTTGCCCATTTCTTGTTCATAATTATCCAAATCCCATTCGTCAAACTGGTCCTCAAATTGATCCTCATCAACCTGCTCACCAGACTCCAGCAAATCGTCAAAGATATTCTCATCTTCTTCAACATACGCTTCATCTTCCAAGGCCTCCAAAACTTCTCTTAGAGCTGGGTTCATATCTGGTTTGAAACCTGCAATCTCATCTGGAATATTTTGTTGTTTGCTGTAGTCATACTTAACAGTCTTTGTAGAAGGAAGTGCTTCAGCTGGCAGTTCAATATCTTCCTTAAAAACAATACCACCGTCCTTGGACTTGACGTTACTTTGCTGATCATCACCATCATCACCATTCAAACCACCCTTCTTGGAAATAAAGACACCGCCTTCACCACCCATAGGCTTTAAATGTTGCATGTAATCGTACTTGGAGTCATCAAATGTGATACCATATAGAGCAGCCTCACCTTCATTTGCTCTCATGTGCTTCAGCTCGTCCCCAAGTTCTGTTTCTAATTGTGTCTTGGTTTTCACTTTACGTTTATTGGGGTTCTCAACCTCAACCAGCACATGCTCAGATGCATCCAAATCGTTGTACAGGGCATCATCGTGCGATCTGTAGACAACCTTGAATATCTTGCCGCTCTTCTTATCAATCCACTTCTTTGACATTTCCCAATACTTATTCTCACTCTAAACTTTTAGCTCTTATTCTGAAATTTTTTTTTTGCAGTGCGATGATGGCGATGAGGTAAAAACAATCCACGTGACTTCTGTGACGCGATACACGTGACGCGTCATGTGACAAAATTTAAAATGAAAAAAAAAGATGGGGACAACGCCGAAAAGGGCCACAAAACGGCCAGCTGCACGATGAGTGAAGTAATAAATTCCAACAAAAACAACACAACCAACAAAGTGCTGCTTCTAATTGGAGAAGAGCTCTGAACAGAGATCCAGTCGAGCGACATTGTGCCCCTCAGTTGCTAGAAAGAAAGAAAGAAAGAAAGAAAGAAAGGACGAAAACAAAGGACTTTGCTAAGAAGCGGAATCTATTTCTATTTTGCGCAGAAGAATTAATTAAAACTGTGTTAGTAGAAACTTTTAAAGGAAATAGAAACGGTGAATACTGGGCATCCCAATAGTGCATATATAATGACAGAACACTCGAGATCACACTCGAGAAAGATCTCAGCATCACTGTCGAGAACACTGGGCTCGGAACATCAAGACTTGGAGGAAAGTTTCAGAATTGGCGATTTCTCTTCAAAGCATTTTACGAGGAAGAACTCAGTCATGACAACCAATAGTTTGTACAATGCAGATGCTTCTGGCGCTAAAAGAATTGAGGGTGGCTTCACAGAAAGAGCTGGTGATCTGGGCTATTTGACCGCGTCCACTGGAAGCATTGGCGGAAGAAATCCCAGTGATGCTCCAATTGTGGTCGACTCTCGTTCATTATTAAACAATGGTGATAATGCTAACAATTCTGCTTCTGCTTCATCATTTAGAGAGCATCTGGCTAACAGCTACACAAAAAAACATTCAGGAATGAGTGGATTGTCAAATTTAATCTCTTCCTCTGTGAGAAATTCAGCATCATATCTTGAAACTGTACCACAGCAGCCACGACAAGTAATGCTGCCAGTATCATCATTCAGTCAACAGCGTGCTGCAGCACAACTGATGTTCAACGATAGAGCATCATCACCAATACCAAATATCCCAACAGGCTCTCCAGACACTTACACAAGACAATCCCCAAGACCTAGTTTCTCCACTGCCGATATTGATGTCCACAACCCAGATCCAGCTATTGTTGAAGTAGTAACCCGTCACTTGGTTACTGATGATGCTAGTTCAACACTTTCAAAACCAAACCATGATTCAAACAGCGTCTTAGGTGGTGAGGGGGAATTTGATTCTTTGAAACTACAAGGTGGTGATGTTAGTAGAGAAATATATAACTGGCAAAGAGAACATGCAAGTGAAAATTCCAAAAGAAAAAGATCACAGTCTTTCAGTGGGTTATCTGCAACTGGTTCTTTCAATGCCCCAAGCTTACATATTCATGACATTAGAGTGCCTGGTGGCTTCAGAAGAAGCTTTTTGGCCCAAAGACAACAAACTAATAGATTATTGAATAATGATGATGACGATGATTATGGCATTTCTTCTCAGCCAACTTTTTTTACAAGAAATTTTATTGAATTTTTAACCCTCTATGGTCATTTCGCTGGTGAAGAATTGAGTGAAGATGAGCATGAAGATGAAGGAGAAGGAATTGAAGGTTATGACGGGCCTGATGACGAAGAAAGTCTGTTATTGCCTAGTGTTTCTCCAGAGCATGCACACAAGCATCATCACCATCACCATGCTGAAAAACACAGATCATCAAATTTCAAAGCCATATTACTACTACTAAAGGCCTTCATTGGTACTGGTGTTTTGTTCTTACCGAGAGGATTTTACAACTCTGGTTGGGTGTTCGCCCTTGTTGCATTGTTAGTGTTTTCTGTGCTGTCGTATATTTGTTTCATGTCTTTGATTGATGTTAAACGCACAATTGGTGTCAGTTCATATGGTGACATTGGTGGTAAATTGTATGGTAATGGCATGAAGTACTCAATTTTAGCATCTATCGTTTTATCACAAATTGGCTTTGCAGCAGCATACACTGTTTTTACGGCGACAAATTTGCAGGCCTTTTGTACTTCCATGTTTCACAAGGAATTCTCCATTGAATTCTTTATTTTCATTCAATTGATGGTTTACCTTCCATTGTCACTAACCAGAAACATTGCTAAATTATCCGGTACTGCATTGATTGCTGATTTGTTTATTTTGTTGGGACTAGTGTACGTTTACTACTATTGCAGTTTTGTCGTCAATAGAGATGGTATTGCTCCAATTACAATGTTTAACGAGGACTGGACCGTCTTTATTGGAACGGCTATCTTCACATATGAAGGCATTGGATTATTGATCCCAATTGAGGAATCTATGGCCAAACCTTCACAATTTCCAAAGTTGTTGTTTTACGTTATGCTTGGTGCTACAGTCGTGTTTGTCACTGCTGGTGGCATTGGTTACATGGCATTTGGAACAAGCACAGGCACCGTTATTTTGCTAAACTTCCCACAAGATAGTGTTTATGTGAGTATAGTTCAGTTTTTGTATGCTACAGCCATTTTATTATCAACTCCATTGCAGTTATTCCCAGCAATCAAGATCTTGGAAAATGGATTATTCAAGAAATCTGGGAAATATGATACAAAAGTCAAATGGAGAAAGAATTACTTCAGAGTGGCTATCGTTGTGATCACTATATTGATTTCTTGGGGTGGTGCTAGTGATTTGGACAAATTCGTTGCCCTTGTTGGTAGTTTTGCTTGTATCCCATTGATTTATATTTATCCTCCATTATTGCATTACAAGGTTTCTGAAAAGGGTAGAAGACTTGATATATTTATTACAATTTTGGGTGTTATCATGATGGCCTACACTTCGTATCAAACTCTATATAGTTGGGTTGGAAAATAATTTAAGTCTATAGATATTTCAAAGACAACATGGTCCTATACTCATATCAAGCTATCTTTTTTTTGCGTAGCTAATAACGTTCCCTTCAATTATTGCCCAGTCGATTGGCTTTTCACCTTCAGATATTAACCAGTCGTTACATTTAACAAAGTGATGTGCATCAAAATACCCTCTAGATGCACTCAGTGGCGATGGGTGAACACTCTTTAAGACATAAATTCTCTTTGTATCAATCTTGATATTAGAAGCTCTTTTCTGTGCTGGGGATCCCCATAGTATTAGAACCATCTTGTGCGTAGATTCAGTCAATGCGATTTTTAGCACTTGTTCCGTAAATTGTTCCCAGCCTCTCTTTGCGTGAGAGTTGGCTTCATGTGCCTTCACTGTCAGACAAGTGTTTAGTAATAACACACCTTGATCTGCCCATTTAGTCAAATCACCACTCTTTGGTACCTCAAACTGTGGGTAGTCCATTTTCAAGGCCTTGTACATATTTCTTAGAGAGGGAGGCGGCTGTGTGGGCTCTTTCACCGAAAATGCTAAACCATGTGCTTGGTTAAAGTTATGATATGGATCTTGGCCCAAGATGACAGCCTTAACTTTTGGTAACGGTGTGAGTCTTGACCACGAGTAAATATCTTGAGGGGGAGGGAATATCGTTGCTTTGTTGGAGTATTGTGTTTTCAGGAACCTCTTCAACATCAGAAAGTAAGGTTTTGTGAATTCCTTATGAAGAGCTTTAAACCACGAGTCCTCCATCGTGTTAATCTCTAGGTCTAATAATTCTTTTTGTTCCTCGGTTAATGTCGATGCAAACTTCGTTTTAAACTCTGAAAGCGGAGTCGTGTCCAATAGTGATTCATTTTTTGGCTCTAGTGGTAATTTTGCCGTGGCTGTATTAGCTGATGTTATTGCAACTTTCTTTGGAGATGGACCCTTTGAGAAGAAGTCTGTGATAGATCTTGGCTTGGATATAGGCTCAGTCTGAACCCTCTTGGAAGCAAGTGAATCAGTATCACTTGCACGTTTCAGAACAGTCATTTATCAATTAATAAAGGGGGTCCCTTAAGGTGGGAGAAGTGAGTTGTTTAGAGTATTTTTCGTCAGTATTTTAATCTTTTACGCGTATTCAAAAAGAAAATGAACAACAGTTGATTCTGCACCTGGTTCACACACAATGATGCATACAACCGCATGTTAAATCCGAGGTGCATATTCTCGCATATGGCTATTGTTTGGGACGGGCAACACATCTGTTTATGTAAACAAAAGCACTGGAACAACAAACTAAATAACAAGATACCAAATTGGAAGGGAAGTTTAAAAGGATCCAGGAATTTGGGAGGCACTACATACTACACACACCGACAAGGCTTATACAGAGGAGTGCTGCATTGATTACACTTTGTTGTATTACTTTATTCTTTGAAGAGCAGGTATATAGCTCAGTTGAGCAAAATTTTTTACACAAAGCATCCCATACGTTTCTATTGCTTTCATATCCTGTTAATCTTTTATTTAAAACACAACCTCTCCCTGCCATATACTATACTACACCTGCCACAAATACAGCGAATACAGTGAACACGGTGCCCTCTATTTATTGATTTATTCTTTGCTATAATGCCTGATAATTCGAATGGGAATTCAAATGCCAGCACTACCACCACCCAATCAACCCCAATGTTAAAGCATAAAGCATCTAGAGTGTTGGGCAGGATCCCATCACAAACAAGTTTAGCTGAGACAATGAAGATATCACAGACAGACGATGTGAATCCCAAAACGAATACTGCTGTTTCTACTGCTTCATCAGAAGGTACCACCACCTCTGCAAACAATATCAGCTCATCCGAATCATGGTCAATATGGCCCAGAAGATCATGCACAGATTTGAAGAAAGCTGCTGCAACTTCAATTCCCACCACAACCACCACCACCACCACCACCACTACTACTACTACTACTACTACGAAAGAGGCTTTAAACTCAAGCGCAGCTTCGCTAAGATCCCAGAGTCCAAATAACGAGGGTTGCCATTCCGGAGATATTTCACATGGTACTAAAGTTGCCACTGCAGGCGAACAGGACAGCAACAATATTGGAAGTACATCACCACCAGCTCAGGAAAGGCCAGGATGGATGACCTGGGCAAGGAAGCAGTCTATGAGCAGCGTGGAAGAGAATGGGATCCCGAAATCTATTCTTGAGGAGCAGAATGGCAAGGCTGTGAACACTTCTAGAGAGGGCTCATGGTCCTTTTGGAGAACCAACAGGCCACTTGAAGGGACTACTGCTGGAAATGTAGTGAATTCAGTGACAAACGTTGTGTTGAACACTACGCCTGAATCCCAAGAGGCTGTTTTGTATGAAGTTGAGGACTCTTCTAAAAAGAAGCCTGCAGTGAGGTCAAAAAAAGATAATAACAAACCAACCATACCCAACAAAGTTGTTCCCAAATTCCAAGAGTCGTTACCGTTATATTCTGCTAGAAACAGCATATTAAACAACTTCAAGAGGCTACGGTATTCACTTGGGTTTGACGTTTCACAACCAAAATATTTATACAGAACAAATGACATTAACAGCACGCATGAGATTAAAAAGATTTTGATTATTGGAGTACACGGGTTTTTCCCCACTAAGATGATCAGACCTATTATTGGTGAACCTACGGGAACTTCTATCAAGTTTGCCAATGAGGCTGAAAAGTGTATCTTGAAGTGGGTTAATTCCCAAGGAATGAATGTCAAGATTCAAAAGATTGCATTAGAAAAAGAAGGTAAAATCTTTGATCGTGTTGAGTTCTTTTACCAGGTTATGAAGAAGTGGAGCGATGCTATTAGTGATGCAGACTATATTTACATCGCAGCACACTCGCAAGGCTGTCCTGTGTCGATCCTGCTACTTTCAAGACTTATTGAGGATGGGATTATCGATGCCAGTGACAAGAGGATATCGTTATTGGCTATGGCTGGTATCAACAATGGGCCATTTTACGGTGTTGACCAGACCTTGTTTGTGCGTGCATTGTCCACTATTGAGAATGATTCGATGATGGAGTTGTTTCAGTTTCAAAAGTTTGATTCCGTGCATTCAAAGGACTTTATCCAGAGTTTGCAAAACATCATCAACCATAATGTGAAGATCACATTTGTCGGGTCAATCAATGACCAACTAGTGCCTTTATACTCGTCTACCTGTCAGCACGTTCGCCATCCAAACATTTTCAGAGCCACCTATATAGACGGCGAGTCGAAAACACCAGAATTTGTTGCGACCACGGTTTCAATTGCCAACCATCTGTACAATGTTGGCTCAAGCGACCACGGTGTGATCAATGAGATTAGCAACTCTCTAGGCGGGCCATTGACTGGCGGAGGCCATTCCAAGATTTATAACGATCCCCAGGTTTACCAAACGGCATTGGAGTTTTCATTATACACGACGGACTTGAACATACCTGTCACGATGGAGTTCAAGCCGTATGACGTGGAGAAGTTGGGAACCAACCCATACCACTTGCCGTGGTGTATGCGTGGGTTGTTGTTCGAGGCCCGGCACAATATCAAGGATGGAGACTCTGAGATTATGAGTCTCTTTGAGCAGTTTGAGGAGTGGCGGCCGGAGACCAAGCAGCTGAAGGACA
>JAJLVY010000251.1:0-14041 GCA_030570475.1 Liangdongia dendrica
ATGTTATATTGGTGGTTCTGGTTCTTGTTTTGATGGTTATAGTGATTGACTGGCTGCTTTGATTGTTGTCTTCACTTCAGAAAAGAGACCCAAGACGGGTAAATTCGTTCACTTCTTTTGTTTTCGCGGGAAGCATTAAAAGTGAAATGGAATGAGATTTATTAGGTGTTTACGTTAAAAGTATGGCCGTGATAGTGCCATTATCGGGATTATAGTGGTATGTTTGTACTGCACAGGTTTTTTTCTGGGTTCAAACGTGTCATATTTGAAGGGTTTACCCCAACTGACCTTAAATGAACCCCCAAAAACACAGCCAAAGGAAAGGGAGAACCACAATAGACGTATAAAAAGATAGCACTGCCTACTGTATAATAGTACACAACCCACAACCCACAGAACTATACAGTTAACACACATTCCGTTCCATTCCAGCGTTCAAGATTTTGGGCTTCCCTCAACAAATTTGAAACCCCCAAAAATGGAGCCTTTTTTTTTTTGATCACCAGACAGGGAAGAGAGAAACCCAATAGGAACCCCCACGACCTGATCTTTTTGCCAACAACTTGTTTGGATTTGGAAATTAATCGAGTCTGGATTCTCAACAACAATGATGACTGAGAACACTGTGTATGAGGAGGCCTCCTTCTTCACCAAGACAGTGTACGACTTCACACTATGGCTGCTCAGTGTCATCTTTGACTGCTTCTTTAGAGAAATCCGCCCAAGAGGCGCTTACAAGATTCCCAAGACAGGGCCTTGCATCTTTGTCGCTGCTCCACACGCAAACCAGTTTGTCGACCCGGTCATTTTGATGGGCCAGGTGAAGAATGAGACAAACAGAAGAGTCTCGTTCTTGATTGCTGAAAAGTCGCTAAAGGTGCGTGGGATTGGCGAGCTGGCCAGAATGGCAATGTCCATCCCTGTCAAGAGAGCACAGGACAACTTGAAGACAGCCACCGGTGAGGTTTCTTTGGACCCAAACGATCCACTAAAGATCATTGGCTGTGGCACAAAGTTCACCACGCAAGCCATGCCTAAAGGCTTGATTGGCTTGCCAAAATCAAAGGGCAACACTGAAATACTGACTGTTGTGAGCGACACAGAACTGATCCTGAAAAGAGAGTTCAAGAAGAGCGCACAGGAGCTGCTGCTACACAAGAAAACCCCATTCAAACTCGCTGCAAAGATTGACCAGAGTGAGGTTTACGCCAAGGTGTTTGCTCATTTGAAGCACAACAACTCGATCGGTATCTTCCCAGAAGGCGGGTCCCATGACCGTACGGACTTGTTGCCATTGAAGGCTGGTGTGGCCATCATGGCCCTCGGTGCCATGAACGAGTACACTGGCTTGGATGTCAAGATTGTCCCATGTGGTATGAACTACTTCCATCCACACAAGTTTAGATCAAGGGCTGTTGTAGAGTTTGGCGACCCAATCACAATCTCAAAGGAACTGGTTGCGAGATACAACAACCCTGAGACTTCCAAACAGGCTATCCAGGAACTATTGGATACCGTGACTGATGGGTTGAGAGCTGTTACTGTCACTTGTCCAGACTATGAAACGTTGATGGTTGTCCAGGCTGCTAGAAGATTGTATTCAAAGGGTAAGAACTTGCCAATCCCATTGATTGTGGAGATGAATAGAAGATTGGTGATCGGATACACACATTACAAAGAGGAGCCTGAAATTGTCCAATTCAAGAAGGAAGTGTTGCTTTACAATGAAAGATTAAAACAAATCAATTTGCCAGACCACGAAATTGAGCGTGGTCAAGTTAATTATGTTAAGAATTTTGGTATCTTGATCTATAGAAGTGTCAAGTTGTTTGTCTTGTCCATCCTCGCTCTTCCTGGTGTTATTTTATTCACTCCTGTCTTTATCTTGGGCAAATGGTACTCTAAGCAGAAGGCTAAAGTTGCCCTTGCAAACTCTGTTGTCAAGGTGAAGGCCAACGATGTCATTGCTACATGGAAGATCTTGATTGGTATGGGGTTTGCACCATTGCTGTACACTTTCTACTCCGTGTTGGGCTTGTACTACTTCCGTGATTCCTCCATCAACAAGTTTGTCCTATTCTGGTTGATTTACATTGCTGGTGCTACCGTCACATACTCTGCTTTGATTTGTGGTGAATCCGGTATGGATATCTTCAAGTCCATCAGACCTATTTACTTGTCATTAGTACAACC
The DNA here is from genome assembly GCA_030570475.1 of Liangdongia dendrica. Taxonomy (NCBI): domain Eukaryota; kingdom Fungi; phylum Ascomycota; class Saccharomycetes; order Phaffomycetales; family Wickerhamomycetaceae; genus Liangdongia; species Liangdongia dendrica. Next base: position 2,194 of record JAJLVY010000251.1, read on the forward strand.
AGATGCATTGTTGAAATTGAAAGAAACCAGAAGACACTTGTCTGAAGAAATCATTGTCATGGTGAATAAGTTTGGTAGGGAGCTATTTCCAGATTTTGATGACTTGAAGAAGATGGACACGGTTGATGAACTATTGGAAGACCGCAAGACTGAAGCGTTGAGAAAGAGAAGAAGAGAAAGAAGAAAACTGGAGAAGAAGAAGGAATCTGGCTCAGATACTGAAAGTTCTCTATCAACTTCCCAATTCTTCAACAGTAGTTCTGATGCTGAAAGTGATTTTTCTGAAACTTCTGTGGAGTCAAGTGCTGTGCCAACTGGTGAAGGTGCTGCTACTGGTATTAGTAATAAGATTAGAGACACTTTGAGAGAAAGAAGAACAGAGTGATAATATCAGAGAGAATGAATTGAGAAAAAGAAAAGGAAGCCAAGTTACAGTATTATTATTATTATTATTATTTTTTTTTGTTTTTTTTTTTGCATTGAACATAGCATCTTATAACACTGGTTGTTTTATAGAAGAGTAAGCCATGGCTTTCTTTTGATGTGTGTTTTATTTTCTTTAAACATGTGTTGCATCTAGTTATCAGTACTGTAGAGATTTATTAGTGGATACATTGATGGATGGGATAGATGAATAAATAAATAATTAATATAAATTAAAATGAACTCCAGCTCCAATCCGCAGGCACCATCCCCAACTGATCAACAGTTGACAACTTTCTATCATTCTTGTCATCATCATTATTATTACTATTATTGGCATTGGCATCCTTTTTGTTGTTTTTTGAACTTGCACTGGCACTAATACTCGAATTATTCACAGCATTGTTTGCAAAGTTGTCTCTAATGTAATTATCATACTCGTCAACACAGTTGTCGCACACTTTTGCAAACTCGCCCAAAATGTTGAACTGGGCATCTGGACCCAGTCGTATAACCTGTCTTGTATGGTCTGCACAAAACAAGTCCCCACAGTGCCGACAATGGTGTCTTCTCTCAAAGAATGTGAATCTCTTGTCACAGATGGCACACGATCTTCTCGACATGTCCTTTCTCCAGTGTGCTCTGGTAGGTGTGTTTGGCGACTCAAATCCAAGACTCCAGTGCGATGTCTGTGATTTCAACGAATTGGCTGCGTCCGTTATTCTCGACTTGGTTTTGCGCTGGTTGTATTCGTTGATGGTGGCCAAGTCCTCTGGCTTCAAGTTTGTGTGAGACTGGCGGAACACTGCTGGCATGTACATTGGTCTTTTGGGGTCGTTAATGGTTCTTAGAGAGGCTGCATTGATTGTATGATGGTGAGCACCAGTAGCAAATGTAGCTCTATTGTTATTGTTATTGTTATTGTTATTGTTATTATTATTGTTATCATTATCAGGAGTTATTGGAGCCGACTTTGCATTGCCATTTGGATGTGGATGTGGATGTGGATGGGTATTGGTAGTGGTGTCTGTAGCAGATCCGTTAGTATTACTATTATTGTTATCATTATTTGCTGGTGTGGTGACTGTTATCGATGGTTTCTGGTGTGGTTTTGGTGCTTGGTGCGCCTGCTGAACAACAGGAGGACTACTGTTTTTGGCCGTGTCAATGTTCAGGTCGACTTCTGCTGGTTGGAACTTTGCGTGCAAGCGTTTGAGCGCATCGTCCGTGAGTTTCTTCTGCTCCTCAGTCGTCTGGACCTCTCCGTCGCTTTGATCGTCGTCTAGTGACTCCTCCTTTTTGAATGGCAGTCTCTGCCCAATCTCAAAGGATGCTCTCTTTTTGGAGGAAGCAGCGGTTGCCGGAGCCTGTATATGGGTTGTAGTGCTGATGAACTGTGCCTGCGAGTGGCTTGCGGCCAGGAAAGATCTTTTGGAGGCGTTGAGCTGTTGCTGCTGCTGCAGTTGCACTATGCTTCGAAGCGACGCTGAGGACAGAACCGACTGCACGCTCTGTGTGCGGGACTTTGGCACGCTTTTTTTCTGGAAGGTGATCTTGTCCGGGAGGTCGTTCTCCTCGACTGCCTCGTCGCCCTTGTCACTCATCTAGTGGTTCTTTGGTTCGTTCTTTGGTCCAGTTCGTTCCTCTCTGAGTCTCTCAGCTCTCTCTCGTCATGAATTTCTTTTTTTTTTGTTGTGTCAATTCCGGTCAAATCACGTGACTAATCCAACGTCAATTCCGACCAGCTGTGAGGAGGACACGTCTAAAAATGAAGAAATGATGAAGAACACAGGAAGAATCACTCAAGAAGCTGAACAATTATTTCAACCACGCGACTCTGAACTCTGAAGATGCAATTGAAGGAGTCCACGCTGCTCAACCTGAAGCTCCTGCTCAGCGGTGTCATTTTCTTCTGCATCGCTGGTGCAGCCGTGTCTTCACGTTTGTTCTCCGTCATTAGATTCGAGTCCATTATCCACGAGTTTGACCCATGGTTCAACTTTAGAGCTACAAAGTACTTGGTCAACAACGGCTTCTACAAGTTCCTGAACTGGTTCGACGACAGAACGTGGTACCCATTGGGCAGAGTCACCGGTGGGACCCTGTACCCGGGCTTGATGGTCACCAGTGGCACTATCTGGCATGCCTTGAGAAAGATTGGCTTGCCTGTCGACATTAGAAACATTTGTGTCTTGCTCGCCCCAGCCTTCTCTGGATTGACTGCGTACGCCACATACCTGTTCACAAGTGAAATGAAGGACACCTCTGCTGGTTTGCTAAGTGCAGCCTTCATCGCCATCGCACCAGGCTACATTTCAAGATCTGTTGCTGGTTCATACGATAACGAAGCTATCGCCATCACACTGCTAATGGCCACCTTCTACTTGTGGATCAAGGCCTCCAAAGAAGGCTCCGTCTTTTGGTCTGCCTGGGCTGCAGTGTTTTACTTTTACATGGTTAGTGCTTGGGGTGGGTACGTCTTTATCACCAACTTGATCCCACTGCATGTCTTTGTCTTGCTTTTGATGGGTCGCTACAACCACAAGCTCTACACTGCTTACTCAACATGGTACGCCATTGGTACTGTTGCTTCCATGCAGATCCCATTTGTCGGGTTTTTGCCAATCCGCTCCAATGACCACATGGCTGCCCTTGGTGTCTTTGGTTTGATCCAATTGGTTGCCTTTGGTGACTACATCCGTTCAAAGGTCCCATCCCAACAATTCAAGTCCGTGTTGACTGTTTCAATCGTATTGATCATCGTTCTAGGTGTCTTGGCTCTAGTTGGCTTGACCTTTGCCGGGTTGATCGCACCATGGACTGGCCGTTTCTACTCATTGTGGGACACAAACTATGCAAAGATCCACATCCCAATCATTGCATCCGTCTCTGAACATCAACCTACCGCATGGCCAGCTTTCTTCTTTGATACCCAATTCTTGATTTGGTTGTTCCCAGCTGGTGTCTACTTGCTATTCCAAGAATTGAAGGATGAACACGTCTTTGTTATTATTTACAGTGTTTTATGCTCCTACTTTGCTGGTGTCATGGTCCGTTTGATGTTGACTTTGACTCCAATCATTTGTGTTTCTGCTGCCATTGCCATTTCCAAGGTGTTTGATATTTACTTGGATGTCTCTGAATTCTTTAAGAACAAGGCTGAAACTAAAAAGTCAAAGAAGGCTGCTTCTGAGGGCGGCGAAGACACTGCTTCTTCTGAAACATCCTCTTCCAAGAAACACAACTCATCATATGATGTTTTGTTCTCAGCTTTGTCCAAGTTTGCCGTTGTCTCTACATTTGCATTCTACCTATACCTATTTGTCTACCACTGTACATGGGTCACATCCAATGCATACTCCTCCCCATCTGTGGTGTTGGCTTCCAGATCAGCAGACGGCTCACCAACCTTGATCGATGATTACAGAGAAGCTTACTACTGGCTACGTATGAACACAGCCGAGGACGCAAAGGTCATGTCCTGGTGGGATTACGGGTACCAGATTGGTGGCATGGCGGACCGTACCACTCTAGTCGATAACAACACCTGGAACAACACACACATTGCCACTGTTGGTAAGGCTATGTCTTGCAGCGAAGAGGTTTCCTATGAGATCTTGAGACAGCATGACGTTGACTACATCTTGATCATCTTTGGCGGGGTGTTGGGCTACTCTGGTGACGATATCAACAAGTTCTTGTGGATGGTTAGAATCGCGGAGGGTATCTGGCCTGATGAGGTGAAGGAGCGTAACTTCTTCACCGATAAGGGTGAGTACAAGGTTGATGCTGGTGCCACCGAAACCATGAGAAACTCTATGATGTACAAGCTATCATACTACAGATTCACAGAATTGTTTGGTGGCAGACAAGCCACTGATAGAGTGCGTGGTCAAGTCATTACAGACTCTCCACAGTTGAGCACTGTTGAAGAAGTGTTCACCTCTGAAAACTGGTTGGTGCGTATTTACAAGGTCAAGGACCTGGACAACATTGGTCGTGACATGAAGGATGCGGCAGCCTTTGACAAACAATCCTCTGCTGGTATCAAGAAGAGAACTCAAAAGCGTCCAGAATTGGACCTACGTGAATAAATTTACTTTTATTTAAATTGTTAAAGAGGGTGGTCCTATATAGAATACACATAAACAAAAACAAAAACAAAAACAAAAACAAAAGCACAGCTACAAGTTGGGTCTGGGTATTTAATTAATACAATTCTGGTTGTCTATGGTTGTCTAGTATATTGATGATGATTTACACACTTTTTATACCATTGTAGGATATGTTCTTGGTAAGAGCTGCATTGCATTCCTTATTATTCTACTAGTCCCATACTCCCATGATGACGTTTAGAGTAGAATCAACTATTACGGTTACAGAACGATGCTATCCACCACAGAGAAATTGTGTTATCATGCAAAGCAAACTCCAAATCCATTGCTCGAGTCGCTAATACGATTGAGTTTTGTAGTTATTTGGAAAATTGAAAACCAAAGAGCTTCCAACATCAATATCAATATCGAAGGCAAAAAACAACACAGAAACACGAACTCGGAAGAAAAGATGTGCCAGGAAGAGCAGAATGTTGTTGTGGACGAAGTCCAGGTGGTCTCAGATGCACAGGACACGTCACTGTCGATGGACGAGCCAGAAGCGTCTACAATTGAGCAAGACACTGTTGACACTGTTGACACTGTGGAGGATCAACAACAACAAAAACAACAACACGTCGATAATGATACAGTTTCAAAAGACTACTGTGGTAATGATGATGACAATGACGATAAAAATAGTGACGATAATGATGATGACAATGATGATGATGAATTTGGTGCTTTTTCAGATGCCTCCTTTGATGATTTCGAGCCAGCAAAGCCAATGCAACAGACAGAAATACCCACCGAACCCTCCGCAACAAGTACAGCATATACGAAATTACCACAATCAGCATTTGAAAGTCCTAAAAGTAAGGTCCTGAATAAAGCTCTTGCTGATCTACTAAGTAAAGTATACCCTGAAACACCACAAGAACCAACCACAACCACAACCACAACCACTACTGGAGTCTTGAACGAAAGATCAAGTCATTTACTAGCACAGTTAACAGCACAGCCATACCTAAAACCACAAAACTGGGGTAAATCTTCATTGAGAAAGAAGTTGTTGGTCACATTGAATATTCCAGATGTTGTGGATTACACATACAAGCATAAAGGTGGTGATGATTCGTTGATGTGGCAGTATATTGTTACACCATTTGAAAAGCTATCCATTTCGAGAGACGAAGTTGTCGAGTTCCAGGACAACACAGACACTATATTGGAGAGCTATGCTAATGAGTTGAAGAATGACGAGCTGATCCACACCTTAAATGACGAAGATGTTGAACAGTTGACCCAAGACTACAACACTAAAATTGCATATATTGAAAAGATGCTCTCATACTGGGAACACCAGAAGGAACTGCTAGAAGTAGATAACCAGACATTTGAAGGGGTTGTTGAGAACTTGGTTGGCTTCACGCAAAGATTGAGAAGAGAGGAAACTAAACGTATTTTGAAGAAGGAAGGGAACAAGTCCAAGAGACTAAACTTTAGTAATTTGAAATCTAAATTCAAGTCATAATAGCACTATTATCCTATATAGAATTCATAAAAATGTTATTGTTATCATTAGATCATCATATATGTATTACACTAATTATAAAGGGGGTCATCAAATATAAGAGGAGAAGAAGAAAACAAAACAAAACAAAACAATAAATCAGTTAGTTCATAAAGTTGTAATATATATTGGAATTGCTAGGTGTGCTATTGTCAGCATCACTTCCACTCATTGGTTGTGCACCCAAATAACTATCCAAAGAAGCTAAGTTCTGCAATGTGAGCGAGTTGCTAAAGTTGGAGTAATCAAACTCTGGCAAGTTCAAGTTGAACTCATCAAGCGCCGGTTGAGTATTAGTTGGAGCATCAGTGCCAGGGTTTTGCACAGAGAACAGCTCAGAAGGGTCGAAATTCTGTTGTGCTTGGAAATTGTTGGCTGGAAGATTGTTCGTGAACAGGTATAGATCAGGGAATTCTTCAATATTATTTGGAGAAAAGTCCATGTTACCTGTCGCGTTATTACTGGCTCCTGGGTTATGCATTCCATTCATGCTTCTTCTTTGTTGCTGGATATTATTTTGTTGTTGTTGTTGTTGTTGCGGTGGTGGTGGCTGCTGCTGTTGCTGTTGAGGAGGAAGCGGCCCTGAAAGAGGTTGTTGTTGTGGGTGTGGATGTGGGTGTGGTTGCATTAACTGCTGTACTGGCTGTTGCATAGCTGGAACCGGCTGCAACTGTGCAGAAGGAACACCAGCATGAATTGTGGGCATTCCCTGGTATCCTGGGCTGTCTTGTGCCGATGCTGGTGGAGACGTAAATGGCTGTAGTGGTGGTAAAGGATTTGGGCTAAAGAGTGTGTGTTGCTGTTGAGGTGCAGGTGAATGTTGATCTTGTAGAAGGTGTTGCAGCGACTGCACCATTCCATGAGGTTGTGTGGCCATTGGTACAGCCATTGGTTGTTGTTGTTGTTGTTGTTGTTGTTGTTGTTGTTTTTGTGAGAATGAACCTTGATGTGGGTGAGCTGTTAGTTGCTGTAGTGGAGGCAAAGGAAGCTGGGGTTGAATAGATGATGGTAATATCTGTTGTGGTGTTTGTGTTTGTGTTTGTGTTTGTGGTTGTGGTTGTGGTTGTGATGTTGGAGCAGAGAGAGTAGGAGTTGGTTGTTCCTGTGCATGGCTCTCATCTTTGTTAGGTCTTTCTGATAACTTTTCATTACAACTGATGGTAAATTTCTTGATGGAGCTGTTGTTTGTACCATTCTTTTTCAACCCAGCCAAGAATCTCTCTCTAGCCTTGTCGTCAACATTCAGTTTATCGAGCTTATCAACAAGCACGCTTGCAATCAAATAGATTTTCCCCATTTCTCTCAAAGCTTCTGAACAAATGTCATAACCTGTTCTAGCAGCGTTGGCCACGATTTCATTAGAAGAGCCCAGATGACAAATGAATGTGACGCAGGCAATAAACAAACTTGTGATGATGAATGCATTGCAGTACTTCATCTGTGACTTCTTCAGGAGCTTGGATGCAATCTCACTGATTAATCTGGAAGCCTGGAAAACAATACCTTCAGAGGGATAGTTCTTGCCATGAAAAGTTGTGGTTTTGATCATGCTTGATCTGTGGATCAAACACACTGTCGAGAAGTATGTCAAGTTTAGCATGTTCACTGACAATGGGGCATCCACTTGGGAGTTGTACTGTAACTCTGGAGGCAAATGCTTCTTCCACGTACTCATAATCATATCGCAGTGTGTTATAACCAAGTTTTCTCTATTTGTCTTAAACTTTTCAGCTCTGATGGAGTACTGCTCTTGCAGGACGATGCACATGATTTCCGAAAGCTTGATGAGCTGTATGAAAGCCTCTGCACTGACTTTGTCAATTTCCTTGGGGAAATCATCAAGTGTCAGCATTTCGATATCACAGTCTTCCAACTGGATGACTCTTGGTCTACCAAACGCGACAGAGCATGAAATGTCCTTGATGTATAGGTCCCACCAGCAGATTCTCCAAACTTTCAACTCTTCAAAGTTTTGCAATGTATCGGTTAAATTCCTATGGAACCCGTACCCTTGAGCAACGGTGATTGCGACGCGTGTCCAGTAAAATGAGTTCCCCTGTATATCATCGAGTCCTTCCCAAAACTTGGAAAAAAGCACCAGTGACTGGACGACAGCCAGTGGGTGTCTTTCGTAGTTTGCGTCATACAGAGCTTTTGCTCTTTGGTAGAACGTACAACTGGCGAGGTAGTTTGATCCCTCAGAGTCAAAGATGGCGTCGTTATCGGAAACTCTTGAGGCAGCCAAAAGCACGGTTTGCAATAGCAGCAGCGACACTTTTGAATCCTGGTACTCCTTCATGAAGCTTTCCTTATCAATGATGGGCTCCGATGGCCACAGTCTTGTAAAGAAGGTGTCGACCAAGTCGTCACACAGTGGTTTTGAAGGCAGTAGGAATGCCCCTCTTAATCTCAAAATTTCCATCTGGACGGTATCTAGTCCCAGCTTCGCCTTTTCCAAGGGGGTTTTCACAGAAGTTGGGATGAAGTCATCTAGAGGGATGTGGTTGTTCCTCTTGGAGTCCCCGTTCCCTGTTAGTGGTGGTTGCCAAAGCAGGTTTGCGGTACTGGCTGAACCCAAGTATGAAATGTGAGAGAATCTTCTCGAGAGTTTGGTGTTGTCGATGGTGGCTGTTTGTCCAGATATGGCAGCGAGTGGTTCTATCTTGCGCTTTCCTGAGGTGTTGAGTGTGTAGTTTGTTGTGATTATTGGGGTAGTTGTTGAAGCTGTTGAAGCTGTTGAAGTTGTTGTAGCTGTCGTTGAATTTGTCGTTGCCGCATGGGTATTAATGTTATTATTTTCAGTGACATTATCACTTTTCTCATTTCCATCAGCTGTGCTTCCAGTTCCAGTCCTCTGTGTGGATTCAAGCCCAGCCTGGCCAGCAGGGACGAGCTTCTTTCTCCTCTTTGTCTGACTTCTAGCCTTGGGTTCTGGGAAGCGGCATTCGCAGCCAAACGTCAGGCAGTTGGTGCACGGTATGTGGATGGTGGCATCACAACGGACTTTTCTGCTATGGCACACCTCACAGGCCCTCGACGATCTGTTTCTCTTGAACTTGACAGAGTACTTCTTCACCGGGACTGTTTTTATCACGGTTGCATTGGTATTAGTTGGAGCATTGAGGCCCTCGCTTGGACGCGATTCACCAGCAGCAGCAGCAGCAGCAGGAACAGCAGCAGGAACAGCAGCGTCGTCTCCGGATTCAGAGACCTCCTTCTTGAGCACCTCAGCTCTGTCGGAAGCCTTCGTCATGCTTCTCTTTCACTTTGACTTTCTCGTTCTTTGACTTTCTGGTTCTGGTTCTGGTTCTCTGATATCAAGTGGTGCCTAAGTTTTGTTTATTTGCAGCAAAACAACCGCACACCACATATGGGCACTAGACACCACCTCGAAGGGAAGGGAAGGAAAGGGTTGTGAGTGCCAGTGAGTGCCTGTGTGCTCTAATACCCAGTGCTTGTATTCTGTGGTTGGCTGTGCTTTTTCTGGGGGTGTTTGTGGGACTTTTTCTCGTGTTTACCTCGTTGTTTCTGGTGCATCTATCTACTCACTGCTCAGTGCTCGCACAGGAAAGAACCAAGAGAGATGAGATGGGGCTGTAGAAGGGATAGCTGTATATATCTATATATATATATATATATATATATATCTCGGTGTAGAGAGAAAGACCATGCTCCCCAGAAGCTGTCGAGAATGGATCCATCCAGCTAAAGAATCCCAGGCAAAGGACTGCTTTCCATTTGTTGGTGCTTGCTGACTGGTTCTGGGAGATGAGCATCGAGAAAAATTGATGCCAAACTTTTAAAGCCAAACCTTTAAAGCCAACAAATTGAACTGGATTGATATCTGATCCTACATACACTACTTCTGGTAGAGATCTACATAAAGCTGTCCACAAGCATGGCCATCACATGGAAGGAGATAAGTGCTGCCGGGGCTTCAGCAGTTGCAATAATACTCGCAATCAAGCTTGCCCTGGAGCAGTACCAACAACTTGAAGAACACAATCTGACGAAGCTAGCACCTCCAGAAGTCGGGGTGGAGGGTCTCATAGGCAACACGCCGATGGTGCTCATCAAGTCGCTGTCCAAAATCACCGGCAACAACATCTATGCCAAACTAGAGTACCTGAACCCAGGCGGGTCTGCAAAGGACCGAGTCGCACTGGCCATCATCAGGGACAAGGAGCAGTCTGGCGAGCTCAAGCCAGGAGAAGTCATCTTCGAGGGCACGTCTGGGTCCACGGGCATATCCATTGCGACGGTTGCCAACTCGCTGGGGTACAAGGCTGAGATCCACCTGCCAGACGACACATCCCCAGACAAGCTCGCGCTGTTTAACACGCTGGGTGCCAGCCTGGTGAAGGTGAAGCCAGCGTCCATCATTGACCCGGACCAGTATGTCAACTCTGCGCGAAAGGCTGCCGAGAGGCTGAACGAGGACAACTCGAGCCCACAGCACGGTGTGTTTGCGGACCAGTTTGAGAACGACTGTAACTGGCGAATCCACTACACCACCACGGGCCCAGAAATCTACAAGCAGCTGGACGGTGCCATCGACTACTTCATTGCGGGCTGTGGCACTGGTGGGACCATTGCTGGTGTTTCCAAGTTTTTGAAGGAGAAGATCTCGAACGTTGTGACGGTGCTGGCTGACCCACAGGGCAGTGGGTTCTACAACAGAATCACGTACGGGGTCATGTACACCAACGAGGAGAAGGAGGGCACCAGAAGAAGACACCAGGTGGACACGATCGTGGAAGGGATCGGCCTGAACAGAATCACACACAACTTTAGCATGGGCGAGCCATACATAGATGCGTCAGTCAAGGTCTCGGACGACCAGGCGATCAAGATGGCCAAGTTCCTGAGTGTGAACGACGGCCTCTTCATCGGCTCCTCGACCGCAATCAACGCTGCAGCTGCAGTGGAGCTGTGCAAGGACACTGGTGTGAAGAATAAGAACATTGTCATTGTTGCCTGTGACTCTGGCACCAGACACTTGAGAAAGTTCTGGAAAGAGGCCATTGACGTCTCCAACCAAGTCCAGATCGGCGAGATCGTCTCCGGTGTATAGATCTGTACTCTGTGAATCTCCATGAATCCCTACATCGCACCATCTGGCCGTAGTCATGCCGTATTCCATCCGTAAACCAGTTTGTTCAGCATTGTTGTCTCTGCCACTGTTTAAGTGTCAGTAATGCTCCCCAAAAAATTTCAATTTCAACATCAACATCAACAACTTGATCGCTCATCACTTGATCGCAGAAGACAAGCAAGACAAGCAAGACAATACACGGCAATGTTTTCAGGTACCGCGTGGTTCTATGCTTTTAGCATGATTTATGATTTACTGCATATACTAACACCTCACCCCCCATTTTTTTTTTAGCTTCGAACATCGTGAATGTGCCTATTGGCTTCAGACCAACAGCCAACATCAATGACATCGTTCCTGGATTAAAGCCCCTTCCAGATGGTTACGAGCTCGCATCATCATTCCAAGCAAGCAAGATATTCACCGTGCCGGTGTATGCTGATAAAGTTGGTTTAATCAACCCACAAGCATCCAATGGCCATTCCATTTCAAATAATACTGCAGCTACTGATAATAAGAATAATAATAATAATAATGCTAAAGTGAATGGTGGGGATGGAGCAGCTGAAACTGGTGATAGTACACACAAGGATGGAGATGAGGATGAGTATATCGTTTCCAAATATGTTGTCATCAGAGCGTTCAAACCTGCGAATTTGGTTG
>JAJLVY010000252.1:0-14087 GCA_030570475.1 Liangdongia dendrica
TTCAAAATTGGACGGTCTGGGTGGTAACCAAAAGTAACGTTTTCAAATCTGATTTCCCCCTTTGTCAAGTTTAATGGTGGCGCATTTTGTTTGCTCTTCACTGTGACCTGGTTCTTTTGCAACTTGAACAATGTTTCCATATCTAGTAGAGACTGTTTCAATTCTCTGTAAACGGAACCCAAGAAATTCAATGGAACAGACAATTGGAAAACTAATTGATTGATAAGCACCAGGTCACCAACAGTTAAATCACCTGAGGTAACACCACTAGCAGCCATGTACATCATTGACGTCAACGCACTGGTGAAGATCAAGTTTTGACCAGAGTTTAGGAAAGCTAGAGAGGTTGCAATCTTGATGGAGTAGTCTTGGTATCTTTGCAAAGCAGAATCATACTTGGCAGCTTGGTATGCTTCATTGTTGAAATACTTTACTGTCTCAAAGTTGATCAAGGAGTCCAAAGCAACACTGGCAGCCTTGTTATCAGCATTGTTGGCTTTTCTTCTAAAGCCAGTTCTCCATGTAGTGGTTCTAATGGTGAACAGGGCATAAGCGCACATTGTGACCAAAGTGACAGCAGCGAATTTCCAACCATAGTTATAAGTCAAGATACCAGAAACAACGGAAAGTTCAAAAGTAATTGGCAGGATGTGGAACACCATAGCAGTCAACACATACGAAATACCTTTAGTACCACGATCAATGGCTCTTGTGAGCCCACCGGTTTGTCTAGACAAGTGGAAACCGAGATCGAGGTTCAACAAATGGGTAAAAGTGTTGTGTGCAACTCTTCTGATGGCAGATTGGGCGACTGTTGCAAAGATTGCGTTTCTCAATTCACCAAACAAAACAGCACCGAATCTAGCACCACCGTATGCCAGGATAGTGGCACCCATGATGGCTGGGACCATACCAACGTCGTTGGACCAGTCAATGTTCATACCATCGATAATAGACTTGAAGTAAAATGGCACCTGCACATTTAACAATTTTGCAATGATTAAAAATGCCAGGGCAATGACGACCCTAACCTTGAATGAGAACTTGTTTTTTGGCCACAAGTATGCCAGAAGATCTCTAATGATCTTCAGTTGTGATAGTTTTGAGTCCCCCGTTTGTTTAAATAGTGGGGCATCGCTATCAGAATTGTGAGAATGCAAGCGGGATTTTGTTGTGGAGAAGAATCTGTTTGAGATGAATTTTGATGGCAGCAGCTGTTTGTTTGTGGAGAACAGTATTTTTGAGGTGTTGAGACCAGCTCGTTCTTGTGCTTTACTAACATTACCCAGAGTTGAGTATCTCTTGAACTGCAACTTGACGTGATTTGGTAGCTTTGTCAAGTTTGGAGCCCTCATCACACGAAGCGTGTTCACCCCCAAGAATGGTCTCATTGTGAATCGACAGAAGAAGCGGAACACACACGGTCTCAAAGAGCTGAACTTGGTTAAACCACCACTGTGAATAACACACCTTTGCAGAGTGTTAGCTTTAATCCTTTCACCTTAAAAGTTATGTTTTTTTGGCGAGTTTTCGTGTGGCGCATACCTAAATTTGCAAAGGATTACCGAATCCGGAAATCAACAGTTGACTATAATAATACTTAATACTTTAATACTTTAGTTTCAACTGGCTGATTGATATTGGAGGATTGTTACATTAGAAGCGTATAGAAATTGTATATATATGGTAGAGTTATGTGCATGTTGTTTTGTCGTTTTGTTCCAATAGTCCAATCTAATCCATCATCCACTCACTGTGTATTATGTTATTATGTTATTGACCATACTTCTTCATCAATTCCTTCACCTGCTGCTCTTTCTCGAGGTCGTAACCAACATTCACCAGACCAACACCAACAGCTATTAAGAACACAGCAGCAGACAGGTTTTTCAGGATCCTTGCAGCTGGGGCTGGCTCTTGTGTCTCAGCTCTAGGACCCCATTTCCCATAAGATAGATAGTACATCGCTCTTTTATCTGTGTTGGAGATGCGTTTCCAGTCGCCTTCGTTCTCCTCTGTCAAGTAGTCAATGACATCTGCTTGGTCCAGCTCCTTCATTTTAGGCCATCTCTTGTCCAGACCGTTCAAATCTGGTGCGACTGCTGCCTCCGCACTCAGACATCTAGCAAAGGTTCTAGGAAAAAGAGCACGAGTAGATGTGGCAATTCTCAACATTCTATATGCATGTAGACATATATCTTCCTCTTCCTCTTCCTCTTCCTCTTTCTCTTCCTCTTCTATCAGTACCTGAATCAAATGTTGGTGATGTTGACAAAACTTTTTGTCGCTTCTTATTTCACCTTTTACAATTGGCAGCGGTCGGGGGAAGGTTTTTTAAAAGAAACGTATCAACATCAACATCAACATCAACAGCACCAACCAGAATTATAACCCACAATTATAACCACATCTGGGAGAGGAACAATGGAGTCTTACAAAGATATCGTAGTACGACATGTTGCTATTCCCACAGCGTATATCTTTTGATCACTAACATTTCCTCTAGAAAGTTTTTAACGACGCACCAAGCTGGAAACCAGCCATCAAATACTCTTCTAACAAGTCATTGGCCATAATATTCATCACATTGGGTACGTCAAACTCCTTTTGAAGCTGTTTGAATTTAACATTAACGTTTGTTTTTCTGTCCTATTTAGCTGTTGCACTGGTTGCTGCTGCTGTTCTACAACCAAAGAGTGGTGTCGCTGCCAGCGCTAGATACATTGCTATAAGTGTTTTGGCTTCTTTGTCCTTTGGTTTGGGTTCTGTTTTCTTATCTGATTATGTTGGTGTCTACGTTTAAGGTGTATTGTATATGAAGATGAATATATACTCGGTTCTTTCATTCATTCATTCTTTCTTTCTTTCTACACGGAAAAGAAAAAACATGGTCACCATTCCATTATTATTCCTTTATTAGAAGTTCTTGCTTCATACATAGCCATAACATTCATTCCCTCAAACAGGGTTTCAATTCAATTCAAATCAGATCAGATCAGATCAGTCCAAAGTCTTTGTTTGTTATCAATAATGACTCTGGTTGTTTGGTTGAACTCAAGTAATGAATCAACGTTTGATCCACTTTGACCAACTTTTCCAAATCAGACACTCTGGATTTCCCAAGACTCTTCAGAATCTCTGCATTCAAAATATCAAACACTTTTAATATCTCGTCGTCATCCAACAAGTATCCAAATTCGGTTTCTTGAGGATTCTCAAATGCCAATAAACTTGAAATGTTGTTTAAATGCTCGATATATTTAGGATTCCCACAGAAACTTGCGCGTAACAAACAACCATACTCAATCGCACTATCAATATCTGACTTTTTGATAAGTTGAAGCAACTTGTGGCACTCCAATTTGAATAAAACTTCGTTGCTGTTTTGAAATACTATGGGAAAGTTTTCATTTGTAATTTTGACAGCAGTATCTATTTCACCCTTTAACAAATGGTTGCGGATGTCTTGGCGGGTCTTTAGAATCTTCTCATCTTTGAATGACCCTTCAACCATCCTGTCAAAATCTTTCTTCATCTCATCGTTAACTTGTTCGTTTTTAATCTCGTTCAAAAATGTTTTCGAAATATCAACGTACCCTAGGTAATCAAAGTATGATCCAACCAATTTGTGCAGCAATGATGGTATTTCTTTATCCGTATAATTATTCGTTTTTGTATTCTTTGTGCTCTTCTCGTTTGGCTGGGTTAATTTCAAGACACTTTTGTAAATCTTGAGCTTCTTCTCGTTGATGTATCCATCAATATCAAATAAAAATTCCTCTTGGCCAAAGTTTGTAGCAACTTTATGGCCACTCTTTAACCCAATAACCGGAACCAATGCATTTTCAATGTCCTTGAATGCAACACCAAGATAAACACCATTCTTTGTACAGAAAATGCACTTGCTGGACCAATCAACACCTACACCAAAAACATCATCAACACCAAATATGCAATTGAATTTCTTAGATGTTGATTGATTACATTGAATGTTTCCAGTATTACCATTAAACCCATAGGTGCCCATCTCCATACCTGGCATCTTGTTTATTTCCATATTGGAGTTCATAAACCCAACTGTGACATCGGAATTTGTTTTCGCGTTGTTATTTGAACTCGAAACAACTGTAATCTCAAAATAAAACACACCAACATTCACAGGTATCTTGTTATTGGCCCTTGTTACAAGATGCTCATAGTTCCTGGAGATTGCAGATGAAATATTGACAGAAGTGTTTTCAATACTCAACACCAAATCGTTGTCAGTCACTTTTAACAAACTGTTTTCAGCAGGCGACTCCCATTTTGTTGGTAATGAATATAAACTTTTTGAAAAATTCTTGGCAAAGATAATTGATCTGGTTCTTCTGTTGTTTCTGGTGTGGTGGTTGTGTGCTCGAGAGATTTGTTCAGTGTCATCATAATCCACATCCATATTGTCATCTTCGCTTTCCTCATCAAAATCGTCGCTCGACTCATCAGAGTTGTGTTCATCCTCAGAGCTGCCGTCGTCTTCGTCCTCATCTTCCTCCATTTCACTATCATCATCATCGTCTACGTCGTCTTCATCCTCATCCTCATGGTTACGGCTTGTCGCTGGACGGCTTCGTTGTGGGGCGTTTGAAAGAAATTCAGACAATTCAGTGAAATCGTCCTGTGAGTATCTTGAGGGCATGCTGCCCAAAATACTAGATGTGGTTATGCGAGAAGCAAGTATAGGTTTCTCCTTCACCTCAGCTGTATTTCTCAATTTCTTTTGCAAGTCCTCACCATAGCTTGTTTTCAATAGATACGATGGCAAATGAAACGATGGTTTGGTTTCTGATTGGCGTTGATTGTTGGTTGTCTCTTTCTCGTTGGTGTCCATCTCCATCTCCACTTCCATCTTCATAGTCGTAGAGAATACTTGGTCTTATCAGCTCTTTGGGGTTATAAGCTGTGCTTTTGATGGCGTTTAATCTCCCTGTCACATTCTGGTGGAGTTACCCTGGTTTGAGAACATTTTACATAATTTAATAAACATGTATAAAATAAAATAAAATAATTTTCTAACATCATTTAATGGCCTTTGTAGGAGAATCCTTCATAAGATCGTCCTCAAAGTCAATGCCATTCATATTTCTTTGAATCAAGAAACGCAAAGAGTTGTACCAGAGATTATGACGCTGTCTTGTTGGACAAGTGAACTTTATAGAACGGCTTTGAGAGTGAACAATGATACTCTTGTGATACAACCCGGTTGGAGTTGGATTGTTATCTTCAACACTTTGAACGCTGATAATAGCAGCAGCACGCGTCTTGTGGTTTGCTGGGTTGTCCAAGACTGGGTTAGTAGTAGACCAGTATAATGTCATAGTGTATGGATGAACCCAGAAGTATCTTTCGTGTCTTGTCTCAGAACTAGAACTAAATGGACCCAAACGGCGGTAATACTTGTACAAGAACTCACCAATAACTGTTTGTGTCAAAGCTGGAACAATAGTTGGTTCAGATAAAGAAGCATTTGTCATCAAGGAAATACCACCATCAATGGATGGAGAACGTGTAGCGCGGTTCATGGTGTTCGCGTAGGATTGAGAGTGAGAAATTGAACCTGTGCGAGATATCTTGCTCTGTGTGTCAAATTCTTGGTATGCAGCAGATGCAGCAGCTTCTGCCAAACTTCTTCTGGAAATAGATGTAGCAATAGAAGTCATGGTGTCACTTCTCTTCATTTGAGAACCGTCCTTAGAAACAGCTGCAGTAAAGTCGCTATACGTAATATGGAATCCTCTTTTCTTGGCTTGGGCTTGCAACTCTTCGTTTGAGATCTTATCCAAGTTCAAAGATTCAGACTTGGTCAACTTATTGTAGTAACTAATTGGCAAAACAACAACATTGTTGGCATCTGGCACTCTTGACAGGTTGGTTGCAATGAACGCATTTTCTGGAATAACCAATAGGCCAAAAGCTTTGGCTCTCTTTTCTAAATCATCCTTGTTCAATTCTGCAGCTTTTGAAGAAGAACCTCCAATAGCTCTACTGTTTGTAAATTCTTCTTTGGTGATAACAACAAGACCTAGCTTTGAGGCTAACTCTGAGATTTCAGCTTGTGATAATTGTTTATCAGAGTTTTTAGATGCTTCTGATAGTAATTGCTTGTAGTTGTCCAATGTAATGGCAATTAAACCAAATTGAGAACACTTGTTAACAACTTCATCTCTGGACAAATCAGCAGATCTGTTACCTGCAGCTGCTGCTGTAGAAACAACTGACAATCCTAGTGCAGCTGCACCAGCAACAATACCTTCCTTAGTTTTTGATTGAGAAACGTCATCTCTCAAAGCCTTGTATTGTGGTTCATCTAGAACAACTAACCCGTACTTTCTAGCATTCTGAATTATATCTTCTTTCGAAAGTTTTACTGGAGCAGCTGGTGCCTGTTTACCACTTTGGGAAGCTTGTCGAGCTTGAGCTGGTTTGGATATCAACTCTTTATACTTATCAGTAGTTAAAACTTGCATATTCTGTTGAACTGCAATGGCTTTAATGTTATCCTTTGTAATTGCACCTCTGGCAGCCTCATTCTTGATTTGGGCAAGTTCTTGTTGGCTCAAAGTTAACAAATTCAATCTAGTAGCAATCTTCTTCACATTATCAGTTGTAATCTTAGGAACATTCTCGTCAACAGCTTGTTTCTTCAATTGGTTGATTTCCAAAGGACTCAATGCAACCAAATTGAACTTTGAAGCAGCAGCCTTAATTGAAGCCGGAGTAAACCCTTGGGTGCCAGTTTGAGACTTAGTAACAGCATCCTTCTTCAATTGATCAATTTCTTGGGCATTCAAAGTGTATAGATTCAACTGTTTAGCAACAGCTTCAATGTTATCTCTGGTTATTTTTGGAGAAAGCTCTTTGGTACTAGAAGCATTTTTCTTGATATTTTCAAGTTCAACAACACTTAGTGTGACGAGACCAAGTGTCTTAGCATGTTCCTTGATATGGCTTTCGGTAATCTCTGGCTTGGTGGCAGTAGTAGCACCATGTGCAATGGCATCTTCTTGTAACAGTTTGACTTCCTCTGGTTCTAAAGCAATCAAGTTCAATTTCTTAGCACTCTCTTTGATGCTTTCTTTGGTAACTTGTGGGGAATAATTGGAAATCGCATCCTTCTTTATTTGTTCAATTTCCTGTTGATCCAAGGTAACCAAATTCAATTTCTTGGCTGCAATATTGATGTTTTCTTTAGTAATCTCAGGAGTGGCATTGGCAACAGCATCCTTCTTTATTTTCTGGAGTTCTTCTGGCTTTAGTATAATCAAGTTCAACTTCTTAGCAGCAGCTGTAATGCTTTCCGGTGTAAACTGAGAAATAGTGGCTTCCTTAGAAACCGATTCATTACTAGCACCAGTAACAGCAATACCATTTGAAGCTGCATTTGCAACAATAGCGCCACCAATGGCACCAGCTGCACCAGTTGCAATGGATTTAGATGTAAAATGAGACTTGGCTTCTTCAACTGCTTCGTGTCTTAATTGTTCAACATTTTCGGTGCTCAATGTGACTAACCCTAACTTGGCAGAAGCTTGGTGAATATTTTCCTTGGTAACTGGGGTAGAAGCTTTAGCAGCATCAAGTTTGATTTGTTCAAGCTCTTGTGGTTTCAAAGTGACCAGTCCGAGATCCTTAGATAAAGTGACAATGTCTTGTTCTGTTGGTTTGGTGATATCCTTGATGTTCTTGGTGTTCAAAGAGTTGTATTGATCCTTGCTCAAAACAATCAAACCAAAAGATTCAGCCAACTTGTAGATTTCCTCTTCAGAAATGTTAGAGTCCTTAATTATTGTTTCTTGATCGTATTCACCAATACTTTCGTTGTCATCATCCAATTCTGGAGCATCACTGACTGGGACAACAACAAATCCCAAAGCCTTGGCTTGTTTCTTTAGCTCATCAATTGTGGTTGGTGCCTTGACATTGCTGTGGCTATGAGATGATAGCAGGTCATCAAAAGCATCTGTGAATTCTGCATCACTTTCACCATCAGTTCCGTATGATAACAAATCAGCACTAGAGGCACTAGCTTCAATACTTAAAGGTGTAACACTCTTTTGGGTGTTAGATGTAGCTTCGTCCTTGATTTCCTTAGTTGATGAAGCAATGTTACCTGGTTGGACAACAGGAACAAGGTTGTAGTTCCAACTGTGGGCTAGTTGTTCTAATTCACCAACAGTGACAGTATCTTTAGCAGCACGCTTCTTCAACAAAGTCTTGTATTCCTCACTAGTCATAACTGTCAAGCTGAAGTGCTTGGCAGAGTTGTAAATTTCTGACTTGGTCATGATATGTTCTTGTTGGTTGGCCAACAGAGTCTTGTATTCATCAGTTGGAACTGGAACAAAACCTAAAGCTCTTGCTGAATCAATAACTTTGGCTGTTGATTCTTTTTCGCCACTCTTGGACAGGTTTTCAGAGTAATCCTTGTTATATGCAACATTGATTGGTATTGGTGGATCAGATCCAACGGTACTTGATGGATGAGACTCATCATTGAAAACCTTTTGCTCGTTTAGAGAAGATAAACCTGTGCCAGTAACTGAACCTGCAACACCTGCAACAACACCTGCAGCAATAACCTTGCTCTTTGGTTCAACAACAGCACTAGCGCTGTCTTTAGAAACTAATGACAATCCTTCACGTTGGGCATGGACAGCCAAAGTTTCCTTTGATGGGTGTAACAAAGAATCGTGTTGTTCATTTGAAAGAGTATGCAAACCATATTTAACTGCATGAGCAACAATAGCATCCTGATCTGGATTCAACAACTTTTGGTGTTCATCTGGTTTCAAAATAATCAAAGATTGTTCGTCAGCTAAATCCTTAATATCCTTGTTGGCCTTCTCATATAACTCATTGTATTCATGCTTAGTCAACAAGCTCATACCAGTCTTCTCTGCTTGGACCTTCAACACCAATGGACTTGGGTGCAAGAATGATTCGTGCTCCTTATCAGTAATAACAGCCAACCCAGCTTCGGAAGCTAATGCTTCGATCTCAGATTGAGAAGGATGAGACAACTTTTCAAATGCTTCCTTTGACAAAACAACCTTACTTTCTTCAGCAGCCAAATCTTCAATTGGTTTTTCGGCTCTCGTTTTAATGTTTTCAAAAGACTCCTTGTTGGACAAAACAAGACCATGAGTTTCAGCGTGAGTCTTCAAATCATCCTTAGAAGGTGTAACCAACTTGGCATGGACATCCTTGTGCAAAACAACAAGGTCTTTGTCAGCTGCCTTCTTAGTCAAAGATTCGTGACTTGGCTCAGTTAGTTCTTTGTACTCATCTTGCTTCAACAAAATCAAATCTTGTTCCTTTGCCAGTTGACGAACAGTCTTTTCAGCCTTTGCCTTTAGAACATCAAACTCTTTGGTTGGAATGGCAACTAAGCCTTTTTCAGCAGCTTTCTTCTTCAAAAAATCAGCAGTTGGTTCTGTGGAAATCTTCTTCAATTGAGCTAGTTCAGCTTCTGGAACAATGACGGATTTCAAAGATTTGGCCTTTTCTGACAAGTACTTAGCATCTGGTGATTCATGGGACTTCTTCAACGAATCATATTCCTTCTTACCAACAAGCAAAGAACCTACGGCAGTAGCAGCAGCAGCAATGGAAGCCTTATCTGGGTTCTTCAATTTGTTGTAATCCTTTTGTGAAACAACAACCTTGCCTTCTTCTTTAGCTAAATCGGCAACTGATTTCGAGGACTTGGTCTTTAATTGGTTGTATTCGTCAGACTTAACGATCACCGAGTTCAGTGACTTTGCCTTTTCAGACAAGAAAGAAGCGGATGGGGTTTCAGAAGATGTTTTCAATTCTTGGTAATAATTCTCAGGAATGACAACATGTCCATGTAGAGCAGCCTTGGAAGATAAATGATCTAGAGTTGGAGCCTCGGTAGAACGCATCAATGTGTTGTGTTCTTCCTTTGGCAAAACAACAAGACCATGTTCCTGTGCATGGTGTGCGACCTTTTCCTTAGATGGCTTCACCAACTCTTCATAAGAATCGTTGTTTAGGATAACCTTGTTTTGGGCTTTAGCAATATCTTCAACTGGTGTGTTTGCTTTTTCAAGCAACTCTTCATAGTCTTCCTTCTTCAGAACAACAGAACCATCAGCGGATACCTTTTCAGCCAATAACTTCTTGTCGGCAAGGTTCTTCTTCAAAGTAGCAGATTCTTCCTTTAATGCATTGTAATCCTTCTTGGTCAATGCAACCATACCAATATCCTTGGCCTTGGATTTAATAAAGTCTTTACTTGGGGTATTAGAGGTCTGTAGCAAGTCTTTATAGTCATTTTCAGGGACAACTTCGTAACCATGTAGTTTGGCCTTGGCTGTAATGTGTTCCAAGTTTGGAGCTTCAGCATCGTTCAACAACTTTTCGTGTTGGTCCTTAGCAATGGTCTTCAAACCATAAGCATCGGCTTTTTGTGAAACAACAAATTCAGATGGGTTCAACAAGTCTTCGTGTGCTTCCTTGGTCAACAAGTGCAAACCCTGTTCTTCAGCCAACTTTTCGATTGGTTTATTAGCGGCAGTGACAAGCTTTTCGTGGTCTTCGTTTGGAATGATAGCATGACCTTGTAATGCAGCCTTTGAAACCAGGTAATCAATTGATGGGGTTTCAATCTTGGATAACAATTCCTTGTGTTCAGTCTCTGGAAGAACAACAGCATTAGCTTCCTTGGCCAAATCATCAACAGTCTTTGAAGCCTTTGAAACCAATGCAGCATGTTCATCTGCTGGCAAAACAACATGTTTTGCAGTTTGGGCATGAGCAGACAACTCTTCCAAGGTTGGGGTTGTAGCCTTTCTTGTCAATTCAGCATGTTCGTCCTTACCTAGTACAATGGCATTCTTTTCAGAAGCATGTTGTTCCAAAGACTTGTTAGCAGCAATAGACAACTTTTCATGTTCATTCTTTGGAATAATGACATGATTGTTAGCTTCAGCAGCAGTGGTGATTTCCTTGATATTTGGTTTTTCCAACTTTCTGGTAATCTCCTTATGCTCCTTTTCTGGGACCAAGACAAAACCGTTTTCCTTAGCTAATGCATCAACAGTCTTATTAGCCTTAGTGACCAACGCTTCATGTTCCTTCTTTGGAAGTGCAACATGTTTGTGAGACTCTACAGCCTTTAGAACGTGATCCAAAGTTGGTTTTTCAGCCTTAGAGACCAAAGACTTGTACTCATCATTCTTCAAGACAGTCAAACCTTGTTCTTTTGCAGACTTCTCAATTGGCTTTTCAGCCTTGGAAACCAAATCATCATATTGTCTTTGGGATAGAACAGTGTGAGCATGGGCCTTGGCTGATTCTATGATGTGTTCAACAGATGGCTTGTTGGCCTTGGTGGACAACTCCTTGTGTTCGGCTTGAGTCAAGACAACATGTTTGGACTCCTTAGCTAAATCATGAACGGATCTAGTAGACTTGGAGATCAAGCTATCATGTTCCAGCTTTGGAATGATAGACAGGCCTTGCTTAGTGGACTTTTCGGACAAATAAGCATGGGTTGGGTTTTCAATGTCAGACTCCAAAATCTTAACTTTACCGTTAGAGATTTCCAGATCTTCTTTCAATGTAGCAACAGCATTTTCTAGTTCATCCCACTTCTTAGCATCAACAACCTTCAAACCTTGAGCAGTAGCCTTTTGGTGGATAAAGTCAACTTCTGGGTTTTCAATCTTGGAGCTTAACTCTTTGTTTTGTTTAACAAAGGCATCCAACTCAGCCAAGCTCTTTTCATGGGTTTCCTTCAAAGCCTTCAACTCCTTAGTTAGTTCCACAGCTTGAATGTTGTCCTTCATCTTAACCAACTCCTTGTTCATGGAAGAAAAGTCAGTTTCACGAACCAACTTCAATTTCAAAGCAGTGGCCTTTTCAGACAAGTAAGCTTCAGATGGGTGTTCAACTTGTTCATTCAAAGTTTCAATAGTTTCATTTTCCATCTTGACATCAGCTAGAGCAGCTTCCAACTTGGACTTAAATTCATCAGCTTCCTTCTGATATTTGACGTTTTGAGCTTCCAATGTGGATATTTTAGATTCCAATTCCAAAGCAGCTGGTGATTTGGATAGATCATCAGTTGGGAAACCAGTAGCAGAACTACTCTTTAATTTGTTGTACTCATCAGAGTGAACGACAACAAGATTGTTCTTTTCTGCATAAGAATTGAATTGTTGCTCAGTGATTGTGTGCAATTCAGAAGACAATTCTTTTGGTTCTTCCTCGGCCTCAGAGCCAGAATCTTCAATCAATGGATGAACAGTTGAAACAAGTCTTTTACCAGAAAGTCCTCTAGTTGGAGATTGATCACCGAAAGAGTTTGTGGTGTCACCTTCAAAGTTTTCCCAATCTCCATCAAAAGTGCTATCCTCATCATAGATCAATGTAGATGCTCTGTTTGAAGAAGACAATAATGATTTCGAGGACTTCTTAGTATTAACCAATTGTTTTTTGGCGGAAGCAGCAGTTGGAGGAGGCGTTTGCTTTGATATGATTTCACTTGATCTCAACTTGTAGATTTGGGATCTCAGCTTGGAGATTGTTTGATGAGCAATGTTCAAGGAAGCTCTCAAAGTTTCAGCTTCCAAAGCGGTGTTATTAACAGGGATCTTCTTCACTGGGGAAAGGGATGGTTCATTATATTCATCAAAGGAGGTATCTTCATCACCAGGTTTCAAAATAGGAATAGCATTCAAAGATTTCTCGACTGGCTTCTTCTTGGAGTCTTCCAATTGTTTTCTCAATTCGTCAATTTCGTCATTCAATTTAGAGTTTTGGTCGTTCAATTCGTCAATGTGTGTGTGAAGTTCTTGAATCTCAGAAACTTTAGTTGTCTTGTTGGTTATCAACTCTTTTTCAAGAGATTGCTTGTTCAAACTCATAGCTTCAATTTCACTCTTCATGTCACTAGATAACTCAATCTGCTTTTGAAGATCTGTTTGAGCCTTAGTGTGATTGGATTGAAGAGCCTTCATTTCGTCGGTCAAATGTTGCAACTTGGTTTGTAGTTCCCAGTTGGAATCTTTAGTTTTCTCTTCATTGCTAGCGGTTTCGTTCAGCTTAGCAGTGGTAGCAGCATGAGCAGTCTTCAGCTTATTGTAGTCTTCTTCAAATGCTCTTAGCTTCTGGCTTTTTTTTTGGTTTTCAGCTTGTAGCTTTCTACATTCTAGCAAAAGGTTTTCACTCAACCCCACCACAAAGTCCATGTCCTTACCACCAGCATTTTTTGGAGTGGATAGTGCCTTGCTGTTATCGAAGGCAGGCAATGATGCTCTCTTGTCTTTCTTCGAACCAATGATACTGGAGAAGGACTTTTTCTCTGGATGTGGGACAGCACCAAACTTGTTCTTTGCAGGAGAGTTGAACGTAGCGTCCGACAACCTCTTTTGGAGGTCGGACAACTGCGACTTCAAATCATTGTCACCAGGACCCATCTTGAATGTACTCTGAGAGTTGTTCTATGATCCTAATGATAAGTTTCTGTCACGGCGGTTAGTACTTTTGTTTGGGGGAGTAAATAATAACAATATTTTGTAGGGAGAAAAAGTGACGCGTCCAACAAAACAAAAACAAAAAAATGTTTCTGTTCTGCCATCTTCCAGTCTGCCTCCGTCCCCGCTAACAACAACAACAATAACAATAACAATAACACTCACTTTTCAGCAGCAAAGACAAAAACAATTGGTGCTTCGTTGTTGGAACAATTAAGCGTAGTGTGATTTGATGTGTTTGTAATTTAGGGCCCTCCATTATTTGCTCTGTCGAAAGATCTGACCATTTTCAGAATTAGGAAATACGGTAGGACCAACAACAACAGCGTAAAATATGCATGTGCATACTGTTGCATGTCTATTACAAACAGACAGCCGAGGTGTACTAATTGATGCATCCACTACCACTACACTCCTGGTCATAAATTAAAATTATTCGTTAAACTATATCGTTATATATTTTATATGATTAAACCAAAACAATTAGGAAACAAAGAAACTTTCATTAAAAATCAAACCACTTCACTTGCATCATCAACCTTTTCCTTA
>JAJLVY010000253.1:0-14069 GCA_030570475.1 Liangdongia dendrica
TGGTGTAGATGGTTTCGACACCGGAGATGGTGGTGGTGACAACGGTGGTTTGGACTTCTGGGACAGCTGGAACGGTGGTGTTAGCGTAAGCTGGAGCAGATGGAGCTGGGGTGGAGGACAATGGACAGGTGGTGGTGTAGATGGTTTCGACACCGGAGATGGTGGTGGTGACAACGGTGGTTTGGACAGCTGGAACGGTGGTGTTAGCGTAAGCTGGAACAGAAGAAACAGCAGAGCTAGAGACAGCAGAGCTAGAGACAGCAGAGGAAGCTTCAGAAGAAGAAACAGCAGAGCTAGAGACAGCAGAGGAAGCTTCAGAAGAAGAAACAGCAGAGCTAGAGACAGCAGAGGAAGCTTCAGAGGAAGCAGCAGAACTGGAGACAGCGGAAGAGGCAGCGGAGCTGGAAGCAACTGAAGAGGAAGCTTCAGAGGAAGAAGCAGCACTGGAAGAGGCAGCAGAGGAAGAAGCAACTTCAGAGGAAGAAGCAACACTGGATGATGGGGCAGCAGAGCTAGAGGATGAGGATGGGGCAGCAGAGCTGGAGGAGGAAGCAGCTTCAGAAGAAGAAGAAGCAGCTTCAGAAGAGATGGAGGAGGCATCTTCGCTGATAACGTCGGAGAGGTTAAAAGTCAAGACGTGGTCCTTCTTGGAGGAGGTAGAGGTAGAGGAGGTAGAGGTAGAAGTAGAGGTAGCAGTGGTAGAGGTAGAGGAGGCATCTTGGTCGATGTCACCAGAACCACCCAAACCAATATTAGCTGGTTGAGCAACGGCAACAGCAGCCAAGGCTGTGATGATGGAAATGTTAGAGATCTTCATTGTTGTAGTAGCGAATGTATAGATGTGAATGTAATATCCGTGGACAGGAAAGAAAGGAAAAAGAGGAAAGGTGCAAAGAGTAGAAGAAAGGAAAGAAGGCGTGTTTTTGTTTATTTATAACCTTTTGAATTCGCATCGAATTCGAATGTCGAATTCAAAATGTCGACTTAAAGGCTGTCTTGTCAGTAACTCGATTTGTTTTGGTTCGATCCTTCCCTGAAATTCGATGCGGATCGTGCTGCAGATGGGTGCATCAATGAGCAGATTCCGCACAACACGGTGCGTGTTATGTGCTCCACGGTGTGCCCCACGGGAGGAAAACAAACCCAAACAAGAGGATGAGAGGAGGACAAGGCAGAGGCAGAGGCAGAGGCAGAGGCAGAGGTAGAATGAGCAACCAATAAGATATAGTATTTTATAGTATTTTATTTTATATATATCATGATGACCATCAGATCACGTTTTGCAATCTGTGATGCTTTGTGGACTAAAGATATCAGTGACAGGAAACAATACGATTGTTGAGCTTGAGGAGTGACGGACAGAGGAGTGAAGAATGTGCGATGGGTTATTAATATTACATGTGGGGTTATTATTAACAGGTACAATCTATCAATCTATACAGTTTTAAGGTTTAGGTTTAGGTTTCGGTTTAGGTTTAGGTTCAGTTTGATTTGATTTGTTTATAATATAGTTGTTTATTATATATAGTTGTTTATGTTGTTTATGTTTATGTTTATGTTGTTTGTTTATCTGAAAAGGGAA
The DNA here is from genome assembly GCA_030570475.1 of Liangdongia dendrica. Taxonomy (NCBI): domain Eukaryota; kingdom Fungi; phylum Ascomycota; class Saccharomycetes; order Phaffomycetales; family Wickerhamomycetaceae; genus Liangdongia; species Liangdongia dendrica. The sequence continues at coordinate 1,583 of JAJLVY010000253.1, forward strand.
GACTCTCCTCGGACTGAACTTGACTTTTTTTTTTTGGTCAACCCAAAACAGAACTAACAGAACTGCTACCCTTGCCGTTTTGGGACACATTTAAATTTAGCGAAAATTGCTGGCTGCTCTATTTTTAAAACAAGCAAAAAGACAAGTAAAGTATTAGGTAACCAACCAGTGTGCCAACTAACTAAAACTAAACTAACCAAGTTTTATATGAATATGAATATGAATATATTTTGTATTGTTCTGTGATTATATTATCTCATGGAAATCTCATGGAAATCTCATGGAAATCTCATGGAACATCTAAGTCTGGGAAGAAATCTGAGTGAGTGGGAGTGAGTGGGAGTACTGTACTACTACTACCATTACTACTACTACTATTATTATTATTATTAGAGAAACAAACACTCTGACAGAGGCAGACAGAGAGACAGAGGCAGACAGAGAGACAGAGGCAGTAGATATATACACAAGTCAATTCTCCAATGCCAAGTTCAATTCAGTCATAATGCGATGTAATCGATAATCTTTGACAATTTATTCTTTGACAATTTGGTTACTGAAAAGAGTAGAGTGTACCTAATTGGGAAATTGTGATTGTCAGACACAGCGCAACTCCCACAAACGAGCAGAGAAGCACTTGGTACCATTGATAAAGAATAAGCAGCATAGCATTTGTATACAGATATGAGTATACTATGACTATGACTATTACTATTACTATTACTATGACTATGACTATGACTATTACTATTACTATTGCTATTACTATTGCTATTACTACCAACCACTTCACAGATGGCGTGTAGCTTGTTGTCAGTACCGCTTCACCCACAAATCCAGACAAGAAAATTACAAAAAAAAATTGTTATGCAATATACATGCAACATTTTGCAGTGTTGCACTTCCAAACTTTATTTCCAAACCACTCATTTTCGTTCAAGACAAGACAAGGACAAGGTGACATACCAACATGGATATGGCTATTCCCAAAGAAGGGAGCTGGCATATATAAGCACACCATCCCGCTTTTTACTTCATTCTTCCTTCTCCTTCTCCTTCCTTTAGACCAAAGTAACAACACTTCACGCTCGCTTCTTTAAAACAACTACAACCAAGTACAATGCAATTCGTCCCAGTCCTAGCCATCGCAGCCGTCGCTGTCGCCCAACAAGCCGTTTCCCAAATCGGTGATGGTCAAATCCAAGCTACAACCGCCACTCCTGCTCCAGTCTCAGTCCAAGCTGTTTCTCAAATCGGTGATGGCCAAGTCCAAGCTTCCACCGCCACTGAAGCTCCAAAGTCCACCGCTCAAGCTGTTTCTCAAATCGGTGACGGTCAAATCCAAGCTTCTACCGCCACTGCTGCTCCTGCAAACTCTACTGTTGTCGCTGTCTCTCAAATCAGCGATGGTCAAATCCAAGCAACCACCCAATCCGTTTCTGAATACGCTGGTGCTGGTTCCAGATTGCAAGTTGGTGCCGCTGGTATTGCCGCTGCTGCCGTCTTCTTGTTGTAAAACAAAAAAGTGACTTTTTAAGTATACAACGTTTAAAAATTTCAATATCAATTATTCAATTCGTCGTTACTTTTCCTTTTCAAATAAATTTATATAATAACGAGAAACTTAGAGGGAATCTAGAGCTAGCTATATATATGTATAATTTGGTATCATAATACACTATAAATATTTATTTTATATTTCTGATTATTTAACTCTCCTATCGGGTTATCATAATGTTTTAATACGCCTTTAAATGTTTCATTCAATTGTAGTTGTATATTCATATTTTTTTTTTATAACGATAACGTATATTATAGGTGGAATTTTTATATTATAGAATTGTATAATTCGATTTTAAAGGATCACTGAGTTAAAGTCAATCAGACTAATCAGTTAATTGAGATAAAACGGTCAAGTTATGCTATAAGTTCACTTCTAGAATCCGGACCTTGAATGTGTCTTTGTTAAGTGCATGCCTAGCAAAAATCTGACAAATAATGTACTGAAAACATTCATTGATATGGGAGATCTGAATGGCTTTATACTAACAAGAACACAACTGTATTATTAGAGTATCAGAGGCATAACATAACATAACACAACACTTTACACCACTCCTTGTTAGTAATCGATGTGTCATGTGACACAATATTACATAATTGATTACTAATATATATCACAAATTGCGGGCCGAACCAATTCTGGTGATATTATATTCAGCGCTAAAAACACCAACCTTTTTGACACTTAATCCAGTTCCTGCCTGTCCTTTATACAACAACAAGTTCAAATCACGGCGCTTGACAAGCAGTCAGCACTATCAACAAAGAAATAGACACATCAATTCTCTAACGCATACACACATACATTCAGCCATATATACATATGGATATTCAAATATGTTCAAGATAATTCTATTCACTTATTTGCTCGGCGGGTTAACTTTCCCCCCATTGCTACTATATCTGGCGTTCTGGATCTTGTCGAAAACTCTGAAGGTATATGAAGAAGAAGACACAAAAGATGATGATCTCTCAGATATATCGACTCCACACTTGAAAATGACTGAATTGGAGGAGAATCAAACATCCGGCGTCAAAGCGTTTAAGGAAGGCTGGATGGTTGTCACGAGAGAGCATTCAACATTCACTCAATCTTCAGCATCGTTATCATCTGGAACAACAAACAATGAGAAGGGTGCATCCTCATCACTCCTTTCAAATGACGAAAATGATAATATTACCACTACCACTAATAATAATAATAATAATAATAATAATAATAATAATAGTAACAACAACAACAATGCAACCAAGAGTTACACCAATGCTCTTCTATCCAGACTAGTCAAACCAAAAAGCTCAAAAGAGGCATTGGATGAAAAAGACGAAAAAAACAAGAAAACAGTCCACCGCAGAAACAGATACTACGGCGTATTGAGACACGGTAATTTGTTCTTGTACAAGGATGAATCCCAAAGCGATGTCCAACACGTTATTGTCTTGAACAACCATATCGTCACAATGTGGCCAAGAGACTTGACTGATGGCGCTTTGTTCACCAAGAGATCCGCTATTTGCATCTTGAAAAAACACCTCAAGACAACAGATGGTGGTGAATGTCCTGAAGCTACAGCCACCATCCTTGAAACAGGCGTCATTCCTCCAAAAAATATGGGCTTCTTTATCTACCCAGAAACCAATTTCGAAAAAGAAGATTGGTATTTTGAATTGGTTAAGGCAACCAAGAAGGATGGTAATGTGGAGTTGACAGGCACAGAGCTGGATCTAATGGATCCTTCCATATACGCAAACGCCCTACACTTCAAGACTGGTGACATGATGGAATTGATCCAGACTCTGTATTCATCAGAAGGCCAATTGCAAACTCGCTGGCTCAATGCCTTGATTGGAAGATTGTTCTTGAGCATGCAATACACCAAGGTGTTTGAAAACATTGTCAGAACAAAATTGTTAAAGAAACTGACAAAGATTAATAAACCTGGCTTTTTGGAGGACTTCCAAGTGAAGAAGATTGACGTTGGGAACAGCGCCCCTTTCTTATCTTATCCAAAGTTGAAAGAGCTCAACCCAGATGGTACTTTGAAGGTGTGCGTCAACTTTACATACACTGGTAAACTATCACTACAAATTTCAACAAAGGCAAACATCAACTTGGGTGCTCGTTTCAAAACGAGGGAAGTTTCTTTACTATTGGCTGTCACAATCAATAGAATTGAAGGCCCCTTGTTACTAATGGTTAAACCACCTCCTTCAAGTCGTATCTGGTATACGTTTGAAAGTTTGCCTAAATTGGATTTAACTATTGAACCTGTCGTTTCGCAAAGACAGATTACTTACAGCTATGTGACAAAAACAATCGAAAACAAGTTTAGAGACGCCATCAAAGACTCTTTGGTCTTACCTTACTGGGATGATTTCTCATTCTTTGACACAACTGAAGAATTCTACAGAGGTGGTATTTGGGATGTTTCAAAGAGACCTGATTCTGACGCCAATGTTGATGTGGCAAGTGCTGAGGATTTGGCCGACCAAGACATCCAAGAACAAGCTTTGAATAATGAGGAGGGTGAACACAATATCGCAACTGGTGCTAACTCACACTACGAAACCGCTTCTATAAAGTCAAGAGCAACTACTGCAACTTCAAACAACCTAAAGTCTAGAAACTCATTCTTGAATGATCCATTGTCAACTCCAAAGTCTGACACTTTTAGATTTGGTGAAGAGTCCACTGCTGTCAATACTGTCGCCGAAACTAATGCTGAAAAAAACATTGATGATGAAGATAAAGACGACATTTCTCTTGATGGCTCTTTTGAATCTATCGCATTCGATAAGGAAAAAAGATTCTCAAGAAATTCTACTATGCACACTTTATCGGATGAAGCTACTGCCTCTAAAAAGATCATTTCAAACCAAATCAAGAAACTTGGAAAATGGTATAATGAAAACAAACGCTCTAACGTTAAGCCTGAGAAATCTTACTCCCCTCCAGAAATGATCCAGAATAGAAGACAAAAAACAAGATCCTCTTCAAGATCGTTGAGTGCTGCGTCCATTGAATCAGACGACAATTTGCATAAACAGGCACCACAAGCACACAATTTCCCTCCAGAGTATTTGTACTCTTTGCAAACACAACAACCAGACACTGAAACAACCACAAAACATAGTGCTCCATCAAAAGTTCCAGATATGATTTCTCCATACTCGCCTACAGCCAGCTCTCCAGTGAGTAACTTCAACCCAATTGAAGCCTCTCCTCCTTCAAGCTCAAGAAAAGTTGTCTTCCCAAAGAGAAAACCAGTGATCACTGAAGATCTTGAAATGTCAGAGAAGGAAATGGACTCTATTAAACTTCCACAGGTTTATGCTGTTCCTCCAGGTCCAGTTCCTCAAGTTCAGTTACAAAGAGATGCACTTGGTGAAACTACAACAACAACCACCGGTTTAGATGGTACATCAACAACAACTACAACAAATTCACAAGGAACAACCACAACTACGACATTTCCTGAACGTGGTATCAAATCAAGCACAGAGGTGCCTGCATCGGACTTGGAATCAGAAGTTAAAATAGAACTAACAGCTCCAATCGAAACAGAAGCAACACCAGATGAACAAGATTTGATTACTCAAAAAGAAAACATCACCGAGAAGGAACCAGTTTCACATGAGCAAGATCAATTGGAAGAACAAAAGCAGCAGCCGCCTACACTACAACCACCTGTAGTGGCAACTGCAACTGGTATAAAGATCGTTCCAAATGCTGTTCCTCCTCCACTACCAAAGAGAGAAATTCCAGAGTCTGAAAAACTCTTCTAAAACATACAAAACAATGAATATTAATTAAAATACTTTATATTATGACAAATGACGTTTTATATTTTTACCAGAATGCCATCCAACCGATATACATCTGACACAGGTTCTCCAAAGATGTAGCTTGTTGAATCAAAAACTCAGCTTGACCCTGCACACTGACAGGCAATCCCTCTTTATCCAAAATCCCTCTGATCTTTCTTCTGATTGTTGATAGTGCTGTATGAGGAGAATTTCTATGCTTTCTTTTGTTTGACCAATCCATAATTGGATCATGAATAAAACTTTCTAGAATATTCATTAATGTGGTCTCGTTACTTCTAAGCAAACTTAACGTTACTTCACAAGATTTTCTAAATGTACCTTCAACTCCCGTGACCCCAAACGCATCAATCATATTCTTTGTTAATCTGAATGGAACACGTTCAGGAACAGCCAGTTCCAAACCTTTCTCAAAAAGACAGTCAAAATCAACATGTAGAATACTCCCATCTTTCTCATTGAATAACAAGTTTTCACCATGACGATCACCAAGACCTAGCATATACCCAACCATTGACATGACTGCCGTGGTTCTGGTGTAGTTGTTTCTGGCATCATACCAGGACGCAGGATCTGGGAAGTTCTCATTAAACCACTGATACAAGACAGGAGGATATTTGTCCAAAATCTCTGTTTTAAACAATTTGGCCTTTTCTGCAATATCACAATCCTTGTCCAGAATCTTACGTATTCCTGGAACATCTAAGCCAATATTGATGTTTGAGTAATGCGTCTTTAAAATATCTCTCATTGTCCTGCTGTTATCAACCCATTCGATAATACCATGGTTTTCATTCAATGGCACAACGGCATATCTTTTGATTTGCAATTTTCTTTTTTCAGATTCATAATCCTTTTTCAAGAGATGGTCAACCATTGATGTCAATTCCATCAATTTGGCATCTTTTCTCAAATCATCATTTGGTTTACATAATATACTGTAGGATAAACCGTTTGAACCTCTTAGATACAAGTGTCTTGGTTGTTGCATTGAAGACAAAACATCAACTCTATCTTCAAACTTCTGGATAAAAACTCTTGATGACGATGGGAATGGATTGTGTGTCTTCAATGATGTGGCTGTTGTGGGCAATGCAATTTCAAAATTAGTTTTAACAGGAACAACCAATGGTGATGGAGTAATACTTTGATCAAATGCAAAGTCTGTCTTTAGAGATAGTGGCCCTTTCACCTTACCCAATTTCTTGGAAGAAACCTGGATCAATTCATTGAATAGTTTCTTTGACTGTTGGACTAATCGTTTGTTATCTTCATTTGACTCACCAGTCTCACTTGTAAACAATTCTAAAATCTTTTTTGCTTTTCTAGCCCTATCTTGCTGAGTAGATCTGTATTGAGCCAAGACAGACCACAGCACCTGTGATGGATATTCTTGAAGTACAAGATTAGAAATCATTAAGATTAAGTGACCTGTTGTTCTAGTTGGGTGTAATAAACGTGAAAGTAACTGGGACAAGACAGTATACCACAAATATTTTGGAAAACTTTCAGCAGCCTTTGTAATATTACCTTCAATCAATTCCAAACACTTTTTCTTTTCATGAGATAGCGCAAACTTCTGTCCATCAGGAACTTCATTTGGGACAACAGTAATATCCTCAGCAAAATCTAACCAAACAGTAATAACTTTAGGTAAAGCTTCATAAAGGTATTTGATACCAAACTGCATTGACTTCAAATAATAGTATATGGTAAAACGTTCATACTCACCACAGATATCCTTTGGGTTGATTTTTTCAGAACTTGGTGTGCTTTTTAAATCCAAGATTTTATTATAGTATTTACCCAATGCATAATATGGCTTTTCCCATGTAGAGTCTAACTTGATTGCATCTTTATACTCTTCAATAATCTTGGTAGAACTGCTGTTGTTAGATTGGTCTAACCATTTAGTATATTTCAACTGAACGGAGGCTTGTTGCCTTGATATGAAAATACCATCATTATTGTTTTTCACTGCATCCAACATTTTCAAAGCTCTTTGACCATCACCTTGAGCCCAAAGCAATTTGGCAAACTCAATATTACTATCTGGTGCTTTCAAAGACACGGCTTCCATAATTGATGATGTTGAAATATCCAAACGGTTATGTTTTCTGGCCAATTTAGAACTTTCCACCCACGTATTTCCAATATCATTAATGTTGTAATTGTTAGAACTAATTTTATCAGCAACACGCCTTAGAGATAACAATACCCAATTTGGGTGGAAGTCATTACCAGTGAACTTCATTTTAATATCCATTAGTGATCGAACAGCTTCAAACCCTCTTTCAGAAGATTTCTCACAAACAGCATTCATGTCACTCAAGCCATGGAGTAAAACCAATGTATCACGATTTTTGAGTAATGATTTGGGGGACAGACTCAAACGGTTGGCAATCAGAGAATATGTATCTGATAGATACTTGTTCCGATAATCCAGATCTTTCCATGAAAGAAGAGTCTGTGCAACATTATAATGAACCAAATTCTCAACATTTGGAAGCTCAGGGGATGATTCAACACGTTTTATCCATTTTGACATACAATCTGGAACACCAGACATCACAGAGGAAACAACACCAATGTTTAACCAGTCACTGCTCAACGATTTGCCTTCAACATCTAATAATGAATCAAGCTTCAGCAAACTCTTATCATAGAGTTCATGTTTATATAACGAGTCCAATAATCGACTATCAGAATTCAAATCCAGATTCAAAGATGTATCACCCAATGCCTCAAAACAGTCTTGTGCTATTTTCCAGTTTTCACTATATTCCAGCTCAGTGATCCTGTCACCCAGAGATTTGTCTGAAAACTTTTTTAAAACACCATCCAATGAATCAAAATCACCAATATTAGCATACATGCTTTGCAAAGTTTTGAAAAAGGTTGGAGAAGTAGCATCACCAGTATTTCTGTAGCACTGTTCCATGTAAAGAACTGCTCTCTCATAGGAGTTACATTGAATTGATCTTTCAGCAATTACACCTTCTGGAACAACATCTAATAAACTCAAAACTTTCGAGATAGCTGGATCTGTCTTTTTGATGTTCCTTCTTTTGAGCATTTGCTTTCTCGCAAAAACCCATTTTCTGAAATAATCTAATAGATAGAAAATCGTCTCATAAGAAAGTTTTAAACCTTCACCAACATATGTGTTCACACTGTTTAGGTCGATATTCAGAATTGTAAGGATCTCAGTCTTTATGTTTTGTGCTGATTCCTCATCGTCAGATATCACCAAATTCAAAGCAGCATAAGGAAGAATGAAGGAACAAAAAGATAAATCTTGATCTTTGATTAATGAAGAGCAAACAGTGAAAACATCTTTACCTGACTTTTCTGATCTCTTCAACAGATCAAGGGTAAACCGACGTAACCAATCTGCATGAGTTTGTTCATTCTTGTATATTGGATATTTCAATAATGTGTATGAACTCACACTAGCAGAATATTTTGAACAGAGCAATGGTGTCAATGTTGATCTTGAGACATCGCTAAATGATGTCCACAACAAGTATTCAGGGTCATTAGGGTTCATTTTGGTGATATCAACTTTAGTAGCATCTAACCCACAATGTTTCAAAAATTCTTGCATTGCATAGGCTAAGAACAATTGTCTTCTTGGATCTTCAGATGCCCAAAATGCAGGAACAAGATGGTCTTCAATGACACGAATCAAAAATCTAATGGTTTCTCTTGTGTCATCAAAGTTTGAAGCAACAACCAGCTGTTCCCTATTCTGCACAATTTCAAATTTAGTTGGATCTAAAGCACCAATCAAACCAAGACACTTTGAGCAATTAATTGAAACTTCTCTGTTTGTTTTGAACTTGTGCAAAATGTCAAAGAGCGCACCAAACAAAGTCGAGACAACTGGTGCGAAGCTTGGTCTAACAAGGTAGTTGGAATAGAACTCTTGTTGATATTGAGCCATGAATCTTGTCAAATCAGATAATGCTTGTGTGACAACATATTTGTTATCGTTAGACAATCTCCTTGTTATATCAAAAAGCAACATGTTTGGTTTTTCGTTTGACTTGAACAGACTTGGTACTGTTTTATAAACTTCTAATAATTCATGATTTCCAGATAGTGAAAAGAAACAATGGATATTCCTATTCTTGAAGGTGTCAATTTTGCTAAAGAAGGATGATAATAGCAATTTTGCTTCTGTCTTGCACTTGGTATTAAATTTCTCCCATTTTTGCAAAACAAGAGCCAAGGACATATCAAGCAATGTAATCAAATGTACCTCTTCCAAATTTTCAATTAAGATCCTCCAACAGATTAAAGCATCTTTTCTTAGGAGTTCAACTTCTAGAGCTGCTTGCAAACATGTACATATTTGAGGTAATGCAGACACGATCAGAGAACCCGATATTTGAATCAAAAGTTTTGTGGCATTTATAGCACTTATTTTTTCCACAAACGTTTGATGCCCTTTTGTATTGTGTATTACATCACAGAATGGTTGTATAACACCCAGCATATTTCTTTCCAAGACTCTTGTCAATGCTTTCTTTGGGCTCTGTGAGTAATCTGAACTTTTCATTAAGAAATTCAAGGCTGAGATAATATTCTTTTCATTATTGAGATCTGGGCTGTACATCTTGAGCAATTGCCAAATAGCTGAATTTATCACCAATAGATCAGTAAATGTCATACCATTACTTTTCAACTCAGGACATGCATTGTTCATTATGCTAACGACCTTGCCTTCACTAACGTCTGGGATACTAGTTAGCAAAACGGCGATAATCTTATTTCTATGCTCCAACACCATAGATATCTTCTTCTTTTTTGTAGCCTTTGCAATTCTGTTCAAAATATCATCTTTGTAGTATGTCAATAGATAAGGGACAGTGTATGCTTCGGTTCTAGCTAATATTGTATCCAAAGAAACGTTCAACAGATCACAAATTTTGTCAACCATTAGGGGTTTAGAAACAGTATTCTTAGCAATAGTTAGACTCAACTCTGGCATTATTGGTGATAACAATTGCCATGTAGTTTGCTTTTTGACCGACGCCACAAGTGTTAATTGGTTGAATGCCAAAGATGAAATCAAAGAGTTGCTTGAACATAAAAAATCAATCAATTTGAACAAAATAACATTCAGTCTCTCTCCTGTGGAGACCATAGCAGCATAGCTCCACATTATTATTGTGGATTCGCTGAATTGCAACTGTTCAAGCAGGTCAACGTTCAAGATTGCAAAAATGGCGCTGGTGTTTTCATCATCTTCATTAGCCAAGCAAACCAAGTATAAAGGTATCATTCTTGCACTTAGTAATCTAATTTCTCTATTTGATGCGAACATGCATGATTTCACAAAGTTGAACAGGAGGTTTTTTGGAGATATCAGACCTGGTTGATAGTGCATGAATAATTTATTCAATGTCATCAAAAGTGCAACGGTGTGAACAATTGAGTCTTTTGCAACATTATCCACAATAATTTTTTCCAAAACTTGAGTGACTATAACAATATGTGATGGTGATGATGATGGATTTCTATCTTGTTTTACATTTTCAAAGTTTAAGGAAACTGTACCACACAATTCACATAATTGGTAATTCACATTAAAAGTTCCAGACGATATGCATGTGAAATCTCCAATTGATAATATGAGTCTGTATAGTTCAATAGAAGACAAAGTTGATAAATCAGGAGTTGCTTTGACCAAATTTCTTAGAGAAGCAGCCCATGCAGGAATATTGGAAGAATCAAGTCCTTCCACTTGTAATTGTGTGAGAGGTGATATTTTGTTTGAATGCAATTCAATGGATTTTAAAAACTCTAACCTTTTAGAGTTTAGATTTTCATTAGAGAAGGAGTTGTTAATATCATAAGAATGCCATGAGGACTGTGATGTTGCTTGAATGAGTTTGAATAGTGTAACCAAGTCTTGAATGAAGAATGTGCTTTTCAAAACTTTTGTCTGTAAACCTTTGAATCTTAGTGAGGTTATGAATAGATCAAATTGCTGTGCTTGTTTACATTTGATCAATGTTTCCAGAAGGACATATGTGAGACTCAGTTGTGAAGTTGTTAGTTTCAATAAATTATGGGAATGCAAAAGGTCATGACACAGTTCCAGAAAGAAGTGTGCTTTCGAGTATGAGATATATTCATCATTGAGCGCATAGTTGAATGTAGCTGTTAGCATGTGCGACTCTATATCATCAACTCTCTGTTTATTTGTGGGTATTATTTTCAAATTTGACAAGATGTAAAACAATTTTCTAGCGAATGATTCAAATTTTTGGTCATACGAAGCACCAATCAGCATCTTGGATCGTATTGTATTATCAGTCAGCAATGAGAACAAGTTTGCAGAGATCGAGATATTGTTCAATAGTGTTTCTTCGCATGATGGTTTTAGTAAGTTTGTAGTGTATGCTTCAAATGTTGTGATTAGTGCTTTTCTGATTTCATACTTGTACAAAAACAGGCGTAACTTCACTGTAATGACATGGATCAGGGTGATAACAGTTTTCTTAACTGCGTTGAGTAGTTCCAAATCTGGTGTTGATAGCAATGGGATTATTGATGATAGGATGGATTGGTAAACCAAAGCCTGTTGTGATTGTGAGTCCTCTTCAGTCTGCTGGTTCAAGAGCACTGGGGTTCTATCAAAGATGATTTCGACAGCGGCCAAGCAGAGGGATATCCATGCTGGATAGGTGTAGTTCTGTGGTTTGTGGTTTGTCTGGATCCCATGCTTCATGATGATGTGTAGTAGCCTGAGCTCATCCTGTATAGACTTGTCGCCGTCAGCAATGGTCTGCTGCTCACCGCTGACCACAGCCTCCACCAGTTCCTTCAGCGCATCGACAGCGATGGACTGGGACGTCATGATAAAGAAGCGCCCTGTGTAAAAGTGTGTTGGTGATGCCCTTTTGCCACTGACGGAGGGTCCATTGTTTTTGTTTTACAAAGTGTTGATGGAAATTTTCATATACAACGCAACGCGAAAAAAACAATAATAGTGATAAAATGTAAAACGGAAACTATATATAGTAAACAGAGAGAAGAAGAAGAAGAAGAAGAAGAAGAAGAAGAAGAAGAAGAAGAAGAAGAAGAA
>JAJLVY010000254.1:0-14065 GCA_030570475.1 Liangdongia dendrica
CCCATATTCCAACAAATGGGCACCTCGAAACACTATCGTCTTGAGTTTGGCAACACTTCTCTTTGATGGCACTAAAAAGCTGTCGGTAGCAAAACTAGGTTAGGTGCACCAAGTATTCATAAAATCATAACAAACAAATATAATCAAAAAAATTGGTAGGGTCCAATTTATTTCTTGGCCTTGGAAGCCTTCTTTTCAGCCTTCTTTTCCTTTTCAGCTTGTTCCTTCAAGACACGCTTAACAATCTTTTGTTCTTCGATCAAGAAAGCTCTGACAACTCTTTCCTTGACACAGTTGGCACATCTGGAACCACCGTAAACTCTGGAAACAGTCTTGTGAGTCTTGGAAACACTGGCGTATTCTCTTGGTCTCAAAGAGGAAACACCTGGCAAGGCAATACCACAGTCACCACACTTTGGTCTGGTACCAATCTTCTTGACGTGTTGAGCACGCAAAACACCACCTGGAGTCTTGACGACTTTGATCTTGTTAGAACGGGTGTTGTATGGGTTTCTTCTTCTGTAAGTAACTCTTTGGGCCATTGTGGATGTAATGTGAATGTAGTCTATTGATCGCAACAATACCTCCAAAACCTCCTTCAAAAGGGTCAACTTTTTATCACTAGAGTACCTCTGTAGCATCACCATAATCGGTACACGCAACAAAAGATTGATGGTGTTCGGTTTATTTCCGCTGTCTTTAAATACCTAAATAACCCTAAAGTAGCAGTCACAAAATGTCAACAGCATCAACAGTATCAACAGTATCAACAGTATCAACAGTATCAAGATTCCTGTGTTAGAATGACACATTCGATCGCTGTAGGAGCGAGAATTCTCCTACAAGCTCGGATTATGCAACCATTATCTACATTAAAATAGACAAGCAAAACAATAAACTACTCAATTCACGCTAGTGACAAGATCTAAAGTAATTAAATAAGTGTACATTTAATTTTATTTGCCTTTAGTTTCCCATTAACGTAGTTTGTAAAAATTTCAAGTATGCAAAACAACATTTAACGCAAACGTCTAGCTTCACGTTCAGATTCCATCAATGACAAGATATCGTTCTCACGGACTGGACCTTTGACGTTTCTGACAATAGTTCTGGAAGAGTCATCAATGAATTCAACTCTGACTTGGGTGACACCACCACGGGAACCGGTACGGCCTAGGACTTTCTTAACTCTAGCAAGTGTGACAGGGGTTTTGGTATCCTATAATCTGTTAGTAAATCTGTGCAACTTTAAAGCTGTTGATTTTAGTGAAATAAATGTGGGATGGTTTTGATTTGACACACGATTAATGTGGAAAATGATATGATATCAATTCAAACAGCAACGCAACGATAAAAATGGTGTAGAATAACAAACTATAGTTGTTGAAATTGTAAATTTGTCCAAAAAACAATAGAGACAAGTGAGTCCACACCACATTAAAAAAAATTTCACCACTACTGAAAACACACTGAAAAATCATCAGATTTGAATCATTTAAAATCATTTCACAAACACCAATAGTCATATATCATCATAAATCATCCCCATCTACTCCCAATATTCATATGAACATACCATCTTGATAAATTTCTATGCTTGTTGTATAATGAGTTTTTTTCAAGAAAGTTTGAAAAGAAAAATTGAAATTTTTTTTCAACACAAAATTGAGAGTTGTACTGGGCAAACCAAAGTGTGCGAAAACCGATAGGTGCATAAATAGAGCATACAATTGCATATTCATATAAATGTGACTTTTATTGCTTAAAGTTTTCAAGTTTCTACAGTGAAAAGAGCCACCTAATGGTACTCTCAAGGATGTACCCTTCCATTGATACAGATGTGTATTGTATGATTATTCAGAATAACATGAATCACATTCTACAAAGTCTCGGAAACACATAAACCGTGAAATTTAATAATATCTAGCAAAGCTATGTACCAGGGGGGACTAAAGATTCTGTGCTTTGTCCTTTAATATATCCAGCCTTTTATTCTTCATATACTCAACCAACTGCTCCTCTGGGAGATTCAACATGGATTTAACGTCTGTTACAAAAGAGGTCATCTCATTCACATCGTTCTGGAAGCTCTGTTGTAATTCTGAAAACAACCTCTGATACTTGTTTGATAAATCCGTCATGATTTTCTGATTAATTTCGTCATTAATGAGTTGTATCTTATGTATCAAATCATTAGAGAAACCAGTGATAGATTCAAAGATTTGTTTTTGTAAAATGTTGGTATAATCTTCAGATAATATCGATGAAGCTGTAATAGTTGGCTCAACTGGCTCAACTAAACGGATTGGTGATTTTAATTGACACTGGTGAGCTGATATTGGAGTAGGAAGTGCTGTGGAAGCAACAGCTATTGATGTTGCTGTTATAGACTGTTGTACTAGCGGTGGTGCTGGTCTGTGCACAGACTTGACAAGTGGAACTTCACTAATGACAGTGTTTTGTGCTAATGGTGGTTCAGTAATAGTAATTTTCTCTGGTATAGTGTCACAGGCTTCGTTTTCTTTGTTGTTGATTTTAGTTTCGGATCTATTAGGGATAATCTTGTTTATTGGAGTGACAGGATCAAGAATGGTAGTGTCTCCAGTTGCTGTAACTTTTCCTTGTGACTTCTCATTAGGATTTTTGAAAATTTGGCTAAGAGTCTCAGCGTCTTTCTTTTTCCCCTTTGGCAGAGTCTTATTAGACTTGACAGCAGCTTGTTTTGGTTTAGCCTTTGGAACAGGTTCTTGTTCAGGAACAGGATCCATTGTCTTTTTAGATCGAGTGACTCTTCCCTTAGTCTTATTCTTAGGTGCAACTGGTAACTTAGGTTTCTTAAACTTAGGCTCGGTGTCTAATGTTCCAGCATGTCTTTTTGGTGATTCTGGTTCAACTGAAGACTTTAGCTTTTTTGACATAGCTCTTGAAGAGGCTCTAACGTGGGCATCAGCAGCAGGTGATAGCAACAAAGAAAATGATGGATCGTTTATATCTTCTGGCTCACTCAAATCTATGGAAGATGAAAAGACAGTCATACTCTTGTTATGGGCTATTTTAGAAGTATCAGATGTCGTCTTGTCTGCCTTTTTAAGTTGTTTCATAATACTGTTCTTTTTCCCTTTAGTGGTGTATGAATTTTTAGCCTTCAAAATTGATGTGATTGGTTTCAAGACTTTACTTTGCTTTGTAATAATATCAGACTCAAGTTCATTATCACTAGAATCAATATCCCAGATGTCTGTTTTCTTTTTCTTATCTGTGATAGATGATACTTGAGGTGTATTTTCTTTAGAAACCTTAGGTTCGTCTTTTGGAAATTGGACTTGAAAAGACTTCAAATCTTCACTCAACTTGTCATGGACAATATCAGCATCTTGAGAAGATGATGTGATACAGATCTCTTGCTTCACTGTTGGTGTTTTAGTTGTTCTTGTGTTCTTTTCCCAAGGAACACCCAGATCAATTGACTCCGTTCTAAAAACCTTCCCTGTTGTCTTTGCAACAAACTCTGACACTGATCTTTTCTTTTTTGCAGAGACACTTGTATTCTTTGTTGTGTTGTTTGTCGCAGGAGAACCAAATATAGTTTCAGTTTCTTCAAATGCATCAGACCCACTTACCGCTGCTGCTTCTTGGGTTGCTGGAATGACAATCCGTGAAGACGACACAATTGGGTCAGAGTTTAATTCAATATCAACGATTTCGTTATCATCATCATACAAAGCACCATCCAACACAATATAATTTTGAACGACACTAATTTTAGCAGCATTTGACTTCTTTGTAATCATTTGTTTTGCAGACTTGAAGAATGATTGAGCTTCCATCACAGTATTAAATTCGATAATAATTGTTTCTGGGGCAGAGAGATCGTTATCAATAAAGGCTTTTCTTGAGGTGTCAGTCGTGACAAACTGAACCGATGACTTTATTCTTTCAAGATTTTCAATAGCAGTGTAATTAAACTCAATTGGAGCGGCAAAGTCATTATGATCTAAAATAACCATGAAATCACGATCTAGAATTTGACAATTACTAGCACCTGATTTGATTGAATTACCAATTGAAAATGTTTTAAAACTGTAAAGGTTGTCACTGTTTGCATAAAATTGTAATAGATACTGTTTACATGCATCATCATTGGAATAGCACTCTTCAGGGAAATCAGGAATCCCCACAATCAATCTTTGGTCATTCAATTGGGAAACCAACTCGACAATATAACAAGAATTTGTGTAGAAATTGTTCATTGATAACTTTTGGTGCAAAGTTGATATGTGACTTTCCAAAATGTACGAAATCCTTGATCTTGTTTGAGGATAATCTTGAATCAAAATACACAATAAACAGCATTCCTAATAAATAAACTTGTTAACAAACCGATCTGGTACTTCCAAAAAAATAATAATGGTTGTAGTGAGGGGGGAAAAATACCTTCCATGTATTTTGTTTGACTTGAATTGCTTGTTCGACAAGCTGGTCAATTAACTCCATTGATTCAATCTTATTCCCATAATCCAAAACATTCTAAAAAAACATGAGCGTTAGATAAACGTTGAAAGAGAGAATGACATCAAAAACCAAAAAAAAAGGGGTCTATTCTATTGAACATACCATTATTGAGAACCAATAAAAATCGTCATTCTGAAGAAACCTCATGCCAAACTTCAATGCGATTTCAAACACCTTTTCATTGATACGATTAGGTAATGAGTTTATGAGTTTGGTATAGTTGTTCTTCATCTCCACACTCAGCACATTCATGGACCCATCGATGAACATCACCGTTCTTTCCACGTCTTCTTTGGAAACACTATACTGTATTAACTTTAACCGCCCAGTACACCTAAAATGTTTATAAATCTGGTATGTGGTTTACCACTTGTAAAAGTCTCTCTTGACGTTGCCATTCTGACAAAGCTCTGTCAGTTTGACCAAAACCTCGTTGACTTTACTGGAGTCACTCATACTCTCTGCTTTCTTAGTCTCCAGGGTCTGCTGTTGATGTTGATGTTGACGTTTATCTTTGTTTGAGAGAACGCGTCTCTTGTTTATTCTGCCAAGCATCACTGGGCAGATAAGTTCCAATGTGTCAACGCAGCGCCAGCTCCTTTTGGTGATCGTGGGGGAGACGACACATGCCCAGAGTGCCATAAACCACCTCTTGTTGGTGAAGCACACACGACACAAACATCACAGATATCACAGATAGAGATTACTTCTCACCCAACACAACCAACACAACCAACCCAGAACAAAACGGTTGTTCGTCTATTATGTAATCATAATCACTCTGCCAAATTACATGTGTCGCTAAACTCCCAAAAAAATTGTCGTTCAAAAAAATTGAACTCATCAAGACAGATAGATGATAATATTACACCATCCAACAAGAGAAGCATACTATCCAAAATGTCATCATCTGTTGAAGAATTGACTGAGAAGTTTAACAAGATCGGTCTAGAAGATGTCAAGATCAAAGAAGTGTTGAAGAACAAGAAGGTTTTGGCCTCATTTGACTCCATTTTGAAGGAAGCTGATGCCTCATCAACACCAGTTGAATACCCACTAGACAAGTCCAAGAGACTACTGTTGCATCAATTGGCCATCTTGAGCAAAGGTGAACAAGTTCCAAAGCGTGAACTAGTCACTGAAGCAATCTTGAACTCTGATTTGAAGACATCTACCCAGGTTGATGCTGCTTTCAAGTACGTTAAGGCTAACGGTGACGTTTCCAACGTTGAAGAATTAAACAAGGTTTCTGGTGTTGGCATCGTTGTTACAGAAGACCAAGTGAAGTCCAAAATCATGGAGTACATCCAAGATAACAAGGCTGATATTGAAGCCAAGAGATACCAGAGCATCCCAAAGATTATGGCTGATGTTAGAACTATTCCAGACTTGAAATGGGCCAATGCCAGTTTGTTCAAACCACTAATTGATGCTGAAATCCTAAAGTTGTTGGGTCCAAAGGACGAACGTGATGTGATCAAAAAGGAAAAGAAGTCAAAGAAGGGTGCTGCTGGTGCCCAAACTGGTGGCAAGAGCAAGTCTGCACAAGAAGACTCAAAGGTTAGATCCATGTTTACTGAAGGTTTCTTGGGTGATTTGCATAAGGTTGGTGAGAACCCACAAGCTTACCCAGAATTAATGGTTGAACATTTGAAGGCAACTGCCGGTAAAGTGCACACCAGATTCCCACCTGAACCAAATGGTTATTTGCACATTGGTCACTCCAAGGCAATTTTGGTTAACTTTGGGTTTGCTAAGCATTATGACGGTGTTTGTTACTTGAGATACGATGATACCAACCCAGAAGCTGAAGAAGATGTCTACTTTAAGAGTATTTTGAAGATGGTTAACTGGTTGGGTTTCCAACCATGGAAGATCACATACTCTTCTGACTACTTTGACCAATTGTATGCATTGGCCGAAGACATGATCAAGCGTGGTAAAGCTTATGTTTGTCATGACACTGCCGAAGAGATCAAGAGAAGCAGAGGTATCAAGGAAGATGGTACCCCAGGTGGTGAGCGTGTTCCTTCAAAGGACCGTAACAGACCAGTTGAGGAATCATTGGCTGAGTTCAGAAAGATGAGAGATGGGTTTTACAAGCCAGGTGAAGCCACCTTGAGAATGAAGCAAGATCTAACCTCTCCAAACCCACAAATGTGGGATTTGATTGCATACAGAGTTTTGAATGCCCCACATCCAAGAACAGGTGACAAGTGGAAGATTTACCCAACCTATGATTTCACACACTGTTTGGTTGATTCTTTTGAAAACATCACCCATAGTTTGTGTACTACCGAATTCTACCTATCCAGAGAAAGTTACGAATGGTTGTGCGATGCCTTACATGTTTACAGACCAGCACAAAGAGAATATGGTAGATTGAACATCAGCGGTACTGTGTTGTCCAAGAGAAAGATTGCCAAGCTGGTTAACGACAAATACGTCCGTGGCTGGGATGATCCAAGATTGTTTACATTGGAGGCCATCAAGCGTCGTGGTGTTCCACCAGGTGCTATTTTGAGCTTTATCAACACATTGGGTGTCACCACCAGTACCACCAACATTCAAGTTGTCAGATTTGAAAGTGCTGTTCGTAAATATTTGGAGGACAGTGTTCCAAGATTGATGCTTGTTCTTGATCCAGTGGAGGTTGTTTTGGACAACGTTGAAGATTCATTTGAACTCAAGTGTGAGATCCCATACAAGCCAGGTAATGACAAGTTTGGTTCCAGAACTGTTGTCTTTGGCAAGCACATTTACATTGACAGATCCGATTTCTCTGAGGATGGCGAAGACAAGGAGTTTTTCAGATTGACACCAAAGCAACCAGTTGGTTTGCTAAAGGTTCCATTCAACATTACTTTTGTCAGTTCAGAAAAGGATGCCTCTGGCAAGATCACTAAGATCCACGCTCATTATGACGAAGGTGTGAAGAGCAAGCCAAAGACATACATCCAATGGGTTCCAAAGGCCAGTGGTGTAAAGTTGCACGAAGTTAGAATCTACAACCAGTTGTTCAAGAGTGAAAACCCATCATCCCACCCAGATGGGTTCTTAAAGGACATCAACGACGAGAGTGAGCAAGTTTACCGTGATGCAGTTGTTGAAGCCAACCTGCATGAGGTTGTCAAGAGATCACCATGGAATGTCGAGGAGGCAGCCAACAAGGAATTTGATGTTGTTGAAAAGAAGGACAACAGTGGTCCAGAGATTTCTAGATTCCAAGCATTAAGAGTCGGTTACTTCACTTTGGACAAGGACAGTACTGATGAGCAAATCGTCCTGAACAGAATTGTCAGTTTGAAGGAATCCAAATAATTGACTGAAGAATTGACTGAAGAATTAATATTTCCTGCTTTAGACTATAGAAGGAATTAGTGAATCTATTTGTGTGTTTCCAGGCTTCGGTGCATTTAGCTACATGTATAAACAAATGTTAATGTTAATAATGTTAATGTTAATAACATAACAATATGAATAACAATGCTAGTAACAGCTGAATCTGGTCTTGCCGGTGTCAGCGATGGCCTACTATATTTGGCCAGTATTTAATACTAACTGGGTGCTGGTTAGTACCGTTTGGGTTTGTACATTTTATCCCTCCAGTGCCAAGAACTGATGTTTATAACGCACGTGACTGTTGTCTCACGCAGGTATTGCATATATATTGCATATATACTTCAAGTTCTCAAGTGCACCCTAGATATGGACAACTGTACTGAACTAGGGCGGCCTGTGGCCCGATGCCGACAAATGCCGACAAGTGACACTAAGTGACACCATGATATGCAACTCTTGCGTTGAAAAACACGCGGAGTGCCTAAATTTTGTGCGTTGTGTTGCATTTTTTGCTCCCTCCCAAATTTTTTTTGCCCTTGTTTGGAAAGTTTAATTTTTTTTTACAAAAGAGATCCAAATTCTTTCTTGTCACTTTCCTTTTCCTTTCTGATCATTATAATACTACGAATCAACTACTGTTGACTACTATAAACAGGCACACCGGTTGTTGTTGTTGTTGTTCCTATTGTCCCTGTTGTCGTTCTTCCCATCTCATCACACCCTCCCTCCGTTTCCTTCCCGTCTATTCCTGTCCCATTATCCACCAACATTGCCGCGCATTTGTTTCGTCCGTGTATCAGGATCAAGTTAATTTTCTAAAAAAAAAAAAAAAAAAGTCGCAAAGAAAAGAACCCCTGTGTGTGTGTGTTGTGTGTGTGTCCACAAAGACTGGTTTATTAGCAAGCAATACTCCCCATCATATATACCAGCCCCATGATGGACATTGCCATTCCGAGTTCGTTGACTAGGGAGTCACTCCTCCAACTCAACAGAATACACCAGCAAGAAGAAGTCCCATCCAGCATCAGCATCACGCCCTTGATGTGGTCTGAAAGCTCATCCTCAGTCTCATCGATTGTGTCCTCAGAATCAGAAGGAGACTGTGAAGAGGAAGACACCCAGGATATGCTTCAGCATCAGCAGCATTCCTCAAAATCAAGGTTTGAGATCAACAACACCTCCTCCTCCTCCTCAATCGCCACGATCATACAAAAATTGGCATCTTCCACTTCCAACTCCACATCCACCTCTACAATAAACTTGAATAATGATATCAACACTCAGAATGATGAAATCACCATGACTAAAACCAAAAGCTGCTCATCGCTTTCAACATTGGGCGATTTACGCGTCAGCATCCCAGCAAATGAAAAAAAGAGTACCATAGTGTCTTCCTTGACTACTACAACAACTGATGCAGAAGAAGAAGAAGAAGAAGAAGAACAAGAAGAAGATAATAGCAGCACATCTAGCACAACTAACACAGTGTCCACAGCTAAAGAATCCGATATAACGCTGAAGGCTCCTGGAACTCTTGGTAACATTGTCAAGAGAAAATCGTCCCTAAAACTCCCAGGTTTGATGAGATCTAAATCATTGCCATCACCATCAAAAACTGTGAGATTCTCCTCAAACTTGGAAAAGGTTAAGAGATTTGATGGTAGACAAAAGCCATCGTCAATTTCCATAGAGAATTCTCCAGATGCATCCCCTTCTTCTTCGCCCTCTTTGACTCCAACCAATGGGCGCGCTTTTTTTGATTTGGATGGTTACAACTTTAGTAATAACCGTTGGTCCAACAGCTCCTCTTCATCTGATGAGGATGATTATGAATTCAATGATGGTTTCAGCTTAAGCTATAAGCCACCTACTTCAAAATCCAATGTTCCTACTAAATGGATTTTACGAAACATGAACTTCAATATATACAGATCCAAGTATTGTGCTGCTGCCGTCAAGTTGACATCCATCACTATCAGGGATGATTCCTTGGTTGGTTACATCGAAGTTGAGAATGTGGCCTTTGAGAAGTATGTTGAAGTCAAGTTCACAGTTGATGGGTGGAAAAGCATGTATATTGTTAATGGGTCTTATGATTGTTCACCAGGTCCAAAGAGAGATCAATTCAAATTCAACATTAATTTGAAAAAATCATTGATTTGCCAACAATCCAAAAAATCAACAGTATCATCTGTGGAACTATGTGTCAAATATGTTGCAGGAAATGGACAATTTGTGTTTTATGACAACAACAGATCTAATAATTACAAATTCCAAATCGTTCAGTTAAAGAACCAAAAATCTTACCAACAACCATCACCACATAGACAATTACAACAAGATTACAGCATACCACTGAAGAAATCAAATTCTTATTTGAAAAACTATAGATTCCCCTCGTTTGAAAATGATAATTTTTCACAAGAGTTGACCAAATCGTCGTCATCATCATCTCCAACAAGAGCAAATGATTCAAATTATACAACAACTTCTCCTCCTTCACAATCATCTATAACCACAGGCTCTACAAGATATTTCTCTGGTGATAGAGATTATTTTAACACTAACTATAGCAATGCTTCGAAATATTGGGCCGGTTCTGAGAATTTCCCATTGGAAGCACCAATAAGAGCATCTGCATCGTCACTGAATAATACTACCATCCCAGGAGCAACAGCTACAACAAGCGTAAGCATAAATACCAATACATCAACTGAGACCAATACTCCAAATACACTATGCTCTAGTTCATCATCTTCATCATTGTCCAATGATTCATTTTCATCAATCACAACTGCCTCATCAAATGAAACAATCACGCCGTCTAAAGATTCGATAAAGTTTCCAGCAGATTATAATGAGTTTATCAAGAAGTATTGTTTTTACAAGAGCGATCTTTCACGTGGTGATGGTGGTATTACAGATCCTGATGCAGTTTTCATCAAGTCCTGAAATGAAGAACGAGGTGGTAGGACATAAAGACATAGGTACACATCATACAATTTCTGCATTATTATTTTTTTTTCTGTTCACATTTCAGTTCTTCTTTACATTTTTGCTATTTTTTTTTAATAGGAGGGTTTGGTTATAATATTTTATTTTATTTTTTTTTTTGGATTAGAAGAGTCATTCAAGTCTGTCGTTTCAGATATAATTATATGGTACCACAATAGGATAAGGGCCAGGAAAGAAGCTGACACCAACCAGCATTTTTATTACTATATACAGTATTGTATTGATCGTGTTATACAAAAGATATATGTTTTCTGTTTGATTTAGAGTTTGTAAATTCAGGGACGCATTTTGTATGGCGATCGCAAGTTATTCTTCTTACTCTTCTCCATTTTCTTATTATTATTTTATAGGTGTGCAACTAGACGTAGCTTCATGCCTTGTTTCTTGTATTCCGCTAAACGGAAACATTACTCTGCCTTATCAATTCGCGTTTTTTTTTTGAAAAAAAGGAATGGTTGTCAGTTGAATGATCTGATCTCTCTGATCTGAAATACAGTTTCCCGCTTAATACTAAAAGGAAAAAGTGACGAACGACAAAAGGCAATAGGCGCGATGTTACAGGCAGTAACAGAACCCAGGCACTCCTTGGTAAGTAATGCCTTGGTTGTTTGTTGTTTCCTTTGTGGTCCGTTTAATATACTTTTTCTTCTTGGTTGCTTCTGCTTGTCTCAAAAGGTGCAGTACACTGCAGCAACTCTTCGCACCATTTCTGCATCAGAGTGCATATTGTTGATGTGTTTTGATGTAGAAATGTATACATTATGTTACATATTCATGCTGTTATTTGCATATTTAGCTAAAAGTTAAAGTTTTGCTGCATTTTTATTTTGGGGGGAGGCCGAAAATCTGAGATTGAATAAACGTTTTGTCTCGATTTGTGTGGTTCCAGTCATAATTAATGGATATACAAATGCAAATGGGGATTATTGATGGGCAAGCAGGCAGACGGCTTGGAGGGCGTCTCTCTCTCTCTCTGCCTCTGCCTGCAACAGGAAACAGGCTAGATCTCATGGAGCATATATATCACTAGTTAGACTGCCATGGTGTCATAGTGCCATAGTGTCATACATTAAAAACGAACGATGGTGCTTTCGGCACTTCCAGCTAGTATAGAGTACCCGAACAATAAAAAACAGCCGCTTCCGATCACTTTGACACAAGAATGCATCTAGTACTCAGCAACAACTAGAACACCACTTATTTTTTTTTTTGACATCTAATTAATGTATCTACCGGATTCACCTTTTTTCTTTCTTTCTCCTCCCTCTGGGCATATCACTCGCTGACTTTGCACCTGAAACCGTTTTGGTCGGCACATTCTTGCTTGTCTGATATTGAGAGCTTGTCCACACATTCTACACTCTAGTGATTGTTTGTCCGCTTGTTCGAGTACGAGCAGATTGCCCTCAAAAGTGTCAAAACGTCACAACCAGCAAACAAGCCGATCTGGGCCTTTAATACATGTCCGTAATAATGTGTACACCTTTTCGTACTATATGAAGAGCAGCTGTCAGTCGTACAGTATGCAGTATGTAGCATGCATATTACATAGTGTGTGTGTGTGTGTGTGTGTGTGTGTTCAGATTTAGTAAAAAGATACAATTACAGACAAACGGGTGGTTGGTTCATGTATTATTTGTTACGTGGAATATGATGATGATGAATATGTCCACAGCCTCCTACAGTAAATAGTTAGCTTCATGTTCAACCAGCCAAATGGCCTCTGTAATTTCCCTCATCGTAGTCGATATGCACAAATGCTCGTTCAATATCAACTAAAGGCAATGCCTCCAAAGTGTACTGCAATGCTTCGGCAATATCATGGCTGTCTCTGATACTCAAGTCACTCTGCAAGATCAAGTCAACCTCAACGTTAACAGAATCACCAACATGATAGCAACGGATTTGCTTGATCTTCTCAATCTTTTCTGCAAACCTCATGCATAGGTACAAAACCACTTGTTCGTCCTCCTTCGCAGCAGACTCACCGGTTAAATGAGAGATGTGGCTAGCTAGTGTCTTGGTCCATTCAATAACAATATACACGGACAACAGCAGTGCACCAAGCGGATCAAACCAGGACTTCTGGAAATATGAACCCAGCATTGGCATCACAATTGAGAATGTGTTGAAAACAACATCAACTAGCGCATCTTGGGTTAATGCTTCAACACTAGACGACTTGATACTCTTGCACCAGAAATAACAAACCAGCTTGGTCATGATGGTTACCAGCATGATTATTGCTGGTACAAAACTAACCTCAACAACAGAATCTGGCGAGTCATGCAATAGTCTCTGGAAAGCTTCAATGCCAACTTGAATGAAGGAAATGATGATGATGACCGAAAACACTAGGACACCAATCGGTTCCAACCTCGTCTTTCCAATTGGGAACTTGGATGAGTATTTGGATTGGGATAATCTGTTCGAGAACCAGATGATCAAAGTGGATAGAAAATCAAGCAATGAATCAATCAGCGATGCAACTAACGAAATGGAAGAAGTCAAATATGCAACAACAGCCTTACCAATAAGCAACACAACATTCAAGACAAAGTTGATATTGATGGCCTTTTGAATCAAGTTCATATCTGCTTCTTTGTTATAGCCTAATAAGTTTCCAGTTTCCAAGTCAATGTTTGCGGGAACCGCGCTGTTTTGACGATGCTTTAATGGTCTCGGTGGTGCACCGTCATCCACATCCACACTTTGATACCCGTGCCCATTTCTCTCACCATAGTATCTAATCATATCTCTTGAAATACCACTATCTAATAGAGTATCGATCTGACGGTATTTCTCGATCAATTCATTTTGTGCTTCATAAAACTCCTTCAGTTTCTTCCTCTTCCTCTCTATTGTATTCAAATATTGCTCAGCCTTATATCCCAAACTCCAATCATATAGCATTGTGGAGTTCCCGATTAACTCCACAGGTCTTGACTCCAGAACTGTATTTAGCCTGTTCGACTTTTCATAATAATTCAACAGTTTTTCATTCTCAATGGATTGCTTCAATCTCGACCCATTCACACCAAACCCGAGAAAACTAGACCTTCTTTCCCAACTAGGGCGCTCATGTATGCTCGAGCCTTCATCAGAGTATGTGAGTGTTGCTCTGTGTAGCGAGCTTCTTTCGTTGTTGTTGTTGTTGTTGTTGTTGTTGTTGTTGTTGTTGTTGTTGTTGTTGTTG
>JAJLVY010000255.1:0-13997 GCA_030570475.1 Liangdongia dendrica
GACGGGAACAGCCATATCCTTGAAAACTTAGGTTAAGAGGAGAAAGAAGTAGCTTGAAGTTGGCGCAAAGGTGGGACTGTATGTTGAATTTACTATGCTATTGCTATAATGATATAAAATGACTATAGGTAATGTTGCAATGTAAAAATACCTTTATATTATGTATCTATTCAATATTATAGGTGGAAATTGTGGATCACTGAGTTAAAGTCAACCAGACTAATAATAAGTTAATTGATGAAATCACAGCTATTTGAAAATTGAAAGAGGAATAGTATTAAAACGGATATTGTCAACTGAAAAGTCACTGTCTGAGATGAAGGTAGTTTAATAAGAGATGCATCAGACACACAGATCGAACTGAACGCAGATGAGGCAAAGTTGACAAATGTAACTAACACCAAGATATGCTTTAAAACTGCCACGATTTTACCTCAGGCCAATGCGCTGAGATGGCATGTACTTGTGTTAATACTGGTAATACTACTACTACTACTACCGGAAGTATTAATCCTTTCCATGCTGATTGATATTCACAGACTTTCGTGTGCTTTGGCCTTGCTTTGAGAACAAGTCACGTGAAAGTGGAAAATTGTAGGCAGCTTGTAGGCAGCTTGTAGGCAGCTTGCTTGTAACTGGACACGGTAGCGTAGCGTTGCTTAGCTCGTGGGGCTTTAAGTTCAGTTCCCAGGCCCCTTACCATGCCATCGTTAGTCAGTTTGTGTCACTTTGCAAAGACATCCAGAGATCTACACAGTAGCAACCCACATCTGCACACTGATTGTATAGATTGAGCCATTGTTTACAGACGGCTGTTCTGCTCTACATGTCACCCAATGCTAATAGTAATAGTCACTTGTTCTATACGTAAACAGACTAATCCGCAATAGCAGTGGTATTAGTAGTATTTAGCAGCACCCAACAACCTACCAATCACATCAAGCACACATATCCTCCCCTCTACAGCAGATATCCTCACATTCTGCAACCCCAGATCCAAAACGTGCTCTTGGGCACCATCACCATCATCGTCGTTATCAGCATCACCACTCAAATACTCCAAATCCAGCATCCTAGCCAACAGCACGCCAGTGATCTGTGAAACGAGCATGCCACAATCACAGCCATTGATCTGCTGCGGAGTGTCAACCTCCTTCACAGCAAGGCCCTGACCGCGCGTAGTCGTCCTGCCCATGCCCAAGTAGAGCTCCAATTGTCTAATGACATTCTGCGCATCAGCCAGGTTGCAGTTGGCCATCGTGTCGTAAACCAACGCAGTCTTCTCCAGCATGCTCACAACCACAAGCGACCAGTGGCTGCCGTCCCCGACCGTCTCGACGTTGCCCGCATCGTTCACTGGGAGAAAGACAAACTTGGCCTTGTTCAGAGCCGGGAGCACGCCCTTGAGCTCGTGCGGGGCGGGCGTGTTGGCGAGCAGGTACACCATTGACGGGCGCAGCAGCACAATCGCGTTAGACACGAGCGTGCTCTCCTGCGTGTTGAGCTGGTAGTGCTCGAGGAACTCGTAGATGAAGGAGATGTTGTTGTCGTTCAGCCACTCGCTGTCCTTGAGGTTGTCGAGGTCCTCTTTGTACACTGAAATGTCATGGAACTGGAGTATCCTGTCAAAAGGGTGTTGCTGTTGCTGTTGCTGGTGCTGTTGCTGTTGCTGTGTATTGTGGAGGTTGCGAGCCTTGCACTCGCGCACGACAGCATCATACTTCTTGTTGAGCACAGCGACGCGCAACGCATTGGGCTCCTGGTAGAGAGCCTCCTCGAGCTCATCCTCATCGTAGCCGTTCTGCTTGATGCGCTTGTGTTTGGCCCACGTGATCCTCTTGGGCCTCTTCTTGCTCCTCTTGTTGCCCAGCAGCGCAGCCGTGCGTTCGAGCACGGTGGCATTGTCCAGCGTGAGTGTGTTTTCCAGGAATGTGTCACTCTTGAAGAGCTCTCCATCACTGTTTATGCCCTGCTCGCCTGGCCATCTGAACTGGTCAAAGCCGTTCGTCGTGAGTAGTGGCTGTGTGCGTCTCCCGTGTGTGTGCTGTCTCCCTAGGCTGTATCCCTTCCATGGCGAGTACCTGATCATCACCAACACCTAGCTAACCAACCATTAATACTAACTAACCAACCATTAATACCACCATTCAATCCCCTCGAAAATTCGCCAGGGACACACTGCCATTCTGTCGCGTGTCACGTGCTCCGCCCAGAAAGTGTGGCGCACCGCCTTTGCCAAAAGTTTTAAAAACAAGAGTGTTCTTCAAGTGTTGTTCAAGTGTTTATATCAAGTGTTTATATCAAGTGTTTATATCAATGAACTTGGCCAACAGCTGCAAACCACAGGAGGTGGCCTCCATCAGCACCGACGGGATGCCCTCCATCGTGCCAACCGCAGAAAAGATTGAGCCAGTAACAGTAAAAGCAGAAACTACAGCACAAGCAAAAACAGAGACACAGACAGTGCCAGTGCCAGTGTCAGTACCAGAAACTACAGCAGAAACTACAACAGAAGCAACACCATCAGCTGTAGCACCAGTGCTCAGCATGGACTCTACACTCATCCCAGCAGACAACTACCACAAGTACTGCTACCGTCACAACCCAGAGGTCAAGTGCAACAAGCAGAGCGATGAACTCAAGATGACAGAGATCCAGAGAAACTTGGAGAAGCTCCCACACAAGGACCAAGAAGCAGTGAACAACATCTGGTCAACATTCAGCTCATCCTCAAACTTTACCAGAAACCTCATCTTGCAGGGGATACTCACCCAGTGCTGCTTCCCACAACTATCCTTCATCGCACAGGAGGTGCAGGCCCTCATCAGAATCGACTTCATCTCCACGCTCCCAATGGAGCTCTCCCTCAAGATCCTCTGCTACCTCGACTGTGCGTCCCTCTGCAACGCCGCACAGGTGTCCAAGAACTGGCAGAAGCTCGCGGACGACGACAGGGTCTGGCACCACATGTGCGAGCAGCACATTGACAGAAAGTGCCCAAACTGCGGTTGGGGCCTCCCTCTGATGCACATGAAGAGGGCCAGGGAGATTGTCGACAGCCCGCCTTCACACTTGTCCATCCAGCAGTTGAAGCAGCAGCAGCAGCAACAACAGCTTATACAGCAACAGCTGCTGCTCCAGCACCACAGTGATGTTACTATCAACAACAACAACAACAACAACAACAACAGAAATAATAATCATTTCCCACAACACAGCTCGGCAGTGATCACACCAGTCAGGGCGCTCAAGAGAAGACGCTTGTCGAACCAGACAGTTGAAAGAGGATTGAGAAAAACAAGACCTTGGAAAACAGTGTATTCTGAGCGTTTCAAGGTTGAGAGAAACTGGAGAAAGGGTTTATACACAATGCGCGAGATTAAAGGCCACACAGATGGCATCCTCACACTGAAGTACGACTACAAGTACCTCTTCACCGGCTCGTACGACACCACCGTCAAGGTTTGGGACATCAACACTGGTGAGCTGCTCAAGACATTGGAGTCACACAAAAAGGGCGTGAAAACGCTAACTTTTGACGAGCAGAAACTAATTACTGGTTCATTTGACGCTACAATCAAGGTTTGGAACTACCACACGGGACAGTGCATCTCCACATACAGGGGACACACTGCTGCGGTGCTCAGTGTCGACTTTTACAAAAAGTTTATCGTGAGTGGCTCCGCTGATAAGACAGTCAAGGTGTGGAACGTTGAGACTAGAACTTGCTACGCACTAAGGGGCCACACAGAGGCTGTGAACTGTGTCAAGATCCACCCTCAGTCACTCACAGTGTTTAGTGCCTCTGACGATGGGACAGTGAGAATGTGGGATCTCAGAGACAATAGACCACTCAAGCAGTTTAAGGGACACATTGCACAGGTGCAGAAGGTTATCCCATTAAACATTGCAAGCGACTATGAACTTGAGAAGGATGTGTTTGAGGATGACAAGAAGAATAATAATAATGATAATAATAATAATGATAATAATAATAATAATAATAATAATAATAATGATGATGATGACGACCAACAACAACAACAACAACAACAACAGCAGCGTGAAGAGTCTGAGGAAGAGGAAGAGGCTGACTCTGATGGGGAGTTTGGATACATTGACTACATGGACCCACAGCGCAAGTATCCACAGTACATTCTGACCGCATCGCTCGACAACACGATCAAGCTCTGGGACGTGAAGACTGGCAAGTGCGTGCGCACGCAGTTTGGCCACGTTGAGGGGATCTGGGACATTGCCGCTGACACGTTCCGCATCGTGAGCGGTGCGCACGACCGCTTCGTGAAGGTGTGGGATCTGCAGAGTGGCAAGTGCATCAAGACGTTTGCTGGGCACACGAGTGCTGTGACGTGTGTCGGCCTGGGCGACTCGAGCTTTGCGAGCGGTGATGACAATGGTGTTGTGCGTGTGTACAACTTTGACAACTTTGACGGGAAGAGGCAGTGACAGTGACAGTGGTAGTGGTAGTGGTAGTGACACAGTGGGACACTGGAGGACTAAATAAACGGGAATGAACAATCCACTAACCAATCCATTAGCCAATCTATTGTTTGTAGTTCTCGTGCAGTTGTAGTTCTCGAGTCCAACATGCCTTTTTGACCCGCGGCGTCTTGGCAGCGACACGCGGAAATTCAAACAAGGAATTTTTGGAGGCTCAAATACCGTCACAACACCAACCGGAACGCAGCTGAGCATCCCTTGAGCATCTCTTGAAGACTGAAGACTGAGCGTTGCTAGAAGAGCATTTCACGCCTGGTTGGGATCTCGAGTGGGCCGTTGCACTGCACCCAGAATCTAATTATCCATTTTATTCCACGGCGTTCAAATCAGTTGAAATCAGTTCAAATATAATAAACCCAAGCCATAAACCAATGCCTATAACTTCACCACAGACACATTTGAAAAGGACAAACTCCACATCCAGTATCATCCTAGGGAACACAGCAGCCTCTCTAGGCTCGCCCGTGCCGCGCTCGCTCGCCTTTCTCCAGAAGAAGCGCCATTCCTCAGACTCCTCCATCCGCCTAGACCTTGACTCCTCCCCATCCTCATCCACACCCACAAGCCCAGCGTACGCACCAAAGCTGGTGCGCAAGAAGTCCGGCGAGCTCGTCAAGTCGAGCCTCAAGCTGAACTGCATGGCGGGCGGCGCGAGCTCGAAGAGCATGCCCACGACGCCCACGTACAACAAGAGCGTGCACTTTGGACAGGAGGTTGACGTCCGGTACTTTAATCAGCGCGACAGGCCTACGGCTGTGAGTGCTGACACGTCGCCTATCCTGAGTGGGAGAGGCAGTGATGGGTTGCCGCGTGATATCTTCCAGTTTGGACTCGATGCTCGTCGTCACCATCCGTTTAATAGTATTGATGGGGTGTATGATAATTGCGAGGGTGTAAATTATGATGATGATGATGACGAAGATGACGAAGAAGAAGAAGAAGAAGAAGATGATGATGATGAAGAAGACTACATGGTACAATGGGACTTGGAATGTGTGAATTTCGGCAAGATCAAGTACAATGAAAAGTTTTTCAACAAGAGTAAGATCTTTTTGGAGATGATCAAGATCAACGACTCCAACACAGCAATCATCGGGTACATTGCCGTTGCAAACCTCTCCTTTGAAAAACAAATCAATGTGAGATACACATTTGACCAGTGGCGGACCGTTGTCGAGGTTGAAGCGAAATTTATCCCAGAGATTCCCAAGATTTTGAAGAGATCGCATTATGACCGGTTTGAGTTCAGAATCAACCTCACCAACTTCAAGCGCCAGGACCGGTTGAAGATTTTGTTCTGCAGCAGGTATAAGTACGAAGGCGAGGAGCTGTGGGATAATAATGATATGAAGAACTATGAGATTCTAGTGAAGAAGGAGAAGAAGAAGAGGTTTGCATTTGGCCAGAGCAGCAGAGTGTTGCTGAATGACTATTTCGGCACGCATCCGACTCCATACAAGGAACAGCAGGAGGGCAATGCAGAGGTGCAGCCCCAGACGCTCGCTACACTCACTACACTCACTACACTCACTACACCATTCATGCAGTCGCATCCATATTTCAACGATTACAACCACAACATTTCGATTGATTCGCCAACGACGCCAAAAGTGCTCAAGAACCCGGATTTACTAAAGACTCCAAACTTCAACGACCTGAGCCCATACATCAACTCGGTGGCGACCGACCAGTTGTTGGACTCTGTTGAGAAGTTGACGTTGTTTTCTGATAATTCCAACATCAATTTATTGGATTACAAGGAGAATAGCGCACTGCTTGGTTCTCCAGTAATACCACTGGCAACTACTCATTCTGGTACTGTGACTACTGGTACTGGTAGTACTGGTAGTACTGGTAGTAATACATCCACAGCAAGTGCAGGCACAACTACATCCACAGGTAATAGTAGTAATATTAATAATGCAGACGGAGACACAATAGGGAATGAGGTTGAAGATGGGGTATCGCCAACGTCAACAGCAGCCCCACTCAATCTCAAGGAGATCAAGAGCAAGGGAAAGCCACAGATAAATTCCAAGACGTATCAGGAGTTGCTGGATAGTTATTGTTTCTTCAAGAGCAGTGCTCCTCCTACGACGATTTCGAGTTATTTACAATCACAGGAGAAGGAGTGATTGGTTGGGATATTGATGAAGTTATGACAAGAGAGAGAGAGATAATACTAGGAATATTAGTAATGATGATGGTAATAATAATAGTAATAATAATACGTTTAATGGGTTTTCATGAGTTGAGGTTGTAGTTATATAGTTATACTATATATCTATACATGTATAATATATATGCAGTTTGATGTATGTTGCCTGCATATAGTGGCGTTATGCACCAAATTTGAGATTCAGTCAATGGAAAGAAGAATAATAATCTGATAAATAATCTCAATCTCACACTGTTTGTCATTCACAAGAGAGTGATAGATAGACCATCCATCTGTGCCTCTCTTATATTGAAAATGTAATAATGATTGCTGAGCGTTTTTCAGCATCTGCACCACTGAAAAATTCAAACAAAAAATTTAAGACACACTGCATTGGGCTGTGCTAAAAGCGTATTTAGACGTTGTTGCTGATATAGTTAACAGTTCCTATGGTGATAGTAGGAATAGAGTCACTAGATATCTCTACTCTATATACTCTATATACTCTATATACTCTATATACTTTAAAATACTCTAAAATACAAGTAATCTAACATCTAGAGGTACAAAAGGACCCCTCAAAAACACAGCGAATTGAGTTTTTCATCACCAGAAATTAAAAAAAAAAAAAAAAAAAAAAGAACAATAGGGAAACAGGGAAACAAGGATAATTGGCAGTAGAGAGAAAGAGAGGGGGTGGAATCCGTACGGAAATCTGTATCCATCGGTATGGCATCATATTATTAATTATTAATATCATCATTTTACACCATTTTACATTAAAAGACTGTATTACACACACACACACCTGGCACACTCGGCAAATGGAGTTCACAGACGTCTCCCGATTCTTCCAGAAAAGTGTGTTGCCCTAGCAATACAAACCGCATATAATTACATTGATAT
Source organism: Liangdongia dendrica (assembly GCA_030570475.1). Taxonomy (NCBI): domain Eukaryota; kingdom Fungi; phylum Ascomycota; class Saccharomycetes; order Phaffomycetales; family Wickerhamomycetaceae; genus Liangdongia; species Liangdongia dendrica. The sequence continues at coordinate 7,586 of JAJLVY010000255.1, forward strand.
ACATTTATGTGCAAATATCAATGCACACAAATTGCATACAAGTGCATTATTACCGGTTCGGCCCACAAATGCGCGGTTTTTTGGGCGCCAGTGCGGCTACACAGGAGCAGAGGGTGTCTGAGAAGCAACGGTAAGGCCACGCACAGACACACGGGCTGGCAGGGCCAGGGTGGGCCAGGGTGGGCCAGGGTGGGCCAGGCAGGTTTCAGCGGTAAAAGACCAAGTATGTGTGCCAGCATTTGAGCAGCATTTGAGCAGCACGAGTTCACCAACTGCAACTGTATTGGGCCTCACAGGGTCTGCTGCTCTCCACTCTTTCTGGAGGCAGCTGAGGGAAGCTGAGGAGGGGTGTGCTGAGTATATATGAAACTGAATCTTTTCCTCAATCCTTCACTATTCACCACTGTTCACCACTGTTCACCACTGTTCACCACAAATACAAATACAAATACAAAATACTCAGAGACACACACCAATTCAATTAGAACACAAGACAGACAACATCCACCATGCTCTTTGTCTACATCTTTGCAGTCGTCTTCTTCATCTACTACTCCAGCCATAGATCCATCATCACAAAGAGAAGAAAGGAGATTCCCTTCCTATGAGCGATGGTGCTATTACAATGCTACAATGCTACAACCATCCATGCTACCAGCCATCCAATTACATCGGCCCAACTACACAACTGATGTATCCTCTAGTAAGAGGATACATCATCTCATATCTCAGCATATGACACCACCTACACATTCACTAATAAACCAACTTTATGTCTTTTTATGATCCATTTGCTTTTCCTATCATTTTATTTTGTCCTTTCTTTGTCCTTTCTTTGTCCTTTCTTTGTCCTTGTGCTTGCCATTTTTTCTATTCTACTTCACTTCTGGTGACAAGTGCCCAACCCTAATGCCAATTCTGACAGATCTAACATTGAGCTAATTATTAATATATGATGACAACAGAACTAGAGATACAGAGGATACAAGATACACATTACACATTACACATTACACATTACACAACATTTATTTACTCCCTTTCCCTTTCCCTTTCCCTTTCCCTTTCCCTTCGTTCCCTCAATTACTTGATTCTCTCTCTTTTTCTTTTTTTGTTTTTAATCTTTTATACAACCGCTATATACTACACATAAGATAATATAATTTACGACTTTTATGATATTATAATTACTAGCAATGTGTACTTGTTGTACTTGTTGTACTTGTTGTGCTTGTTTAACTTGATGGGGTTACTGATAGCGGAAGGATAGCGAGTGGACACCCGCAACCAGTAATGAGTAAATCAGTAATGTGTAAATCAGTATTGTGTAAATCAGTAATGAGTAAATCAGTAATGAGTAAATCAGCAATCAAAATAGTTTCCCTTTCGAGCAGTTGTTCACCAATTCTAAGTCCGATTTAGATTGATAGCCATTGTTTGCGTCCAATCTAATTTCCAATCTAATTTATTATAGTCAGCGCTATTGGTGCCATTGTGCTCTCTCTTACACTCATTGTCTCCAGCATAGCCCAATTGTTCAGCTGGCCCAAGTTGTGGATGTGTCCGGCGCTGTGATTGGCCAGAATGTGACCGCATATAATATACATTCTGTTACATATACCAACATACTATAGCATAATAAAACATATACTATAATGTAATATAATGCAATATACTGTGGATATATGCGGATTATTGTGTCGGTGAGGGACCGCCGTTGTCGTGGTGTTGGTGCTGGTGTGTCTCTTTGAAGCCGCTAGAGAAGAGAAGAGAAGAGAAGCGAAGGGAAGGGAAGCCATTCATCAACATCAACATCAACAATTGAACTAGGACCCTACCTGAACACCTGGTGATTGGACTCTGGGACTCTGGGAATCTGGGACTCACACAAAGGATCCAACAAAACCAACCTCGGCAAGCAGTGCATCAGCTACAAGAAACAACCACTGAAACAACCACCACTCAGAAACACACTCAGAACCACCGAAAAACACACCACGGAAAGGATACACAGACAGGATACCCACACAGGATACCCACAATGTCCTCCTCCCTGCTCAACTACTACCCCCAGATCACCCACCTCGCCGCAAAGGCGTCCTCTGCCGCCTCCATCATGGAGACGGCCACAAAGGCTGAATACTTTGTCTCCAACTCCAAGATATACAACTACGCCAGCGCCTCCATCCTCCTCCTCTCCAACGAGCAGATCCTCCAGACAGCAACAGCATCCAAAACAGTCGCCTCTGCCTCATCAGCCATCGCACAGGCCTCTGCTGCAATCTCCAGCCTCGTCCAGCAGGACAACCTCTACGGGATGACTCCCTCCTACGGGGGAAACCTCACCATGGCCATCGCCTTTGGCGTGTTCCTGCTGTTTCACACACTCATAGGCCTGCTCACGAAGCAGTGGTGGTTCCTCACCGCCTTGTTCTGCGGCACTGGGCTCGAGATGGCTGGGTACATTGGCCGCACGCTCTCGAACAACAGCGTCACTGACCTCAACTGCTTCCTCGTCCAGATCATCTGCCTCACCATCGCCCCCTGCTTCATCATGGGCGGCATCTACTACCTCCTCTCCAAGTTCATTGTCATCTACGGCGTCCAGTTCGCCCTCTTCAAGCCAATGTTCTACTCCTACATCTTCATCGCATGCGACATCATCTCGCTAGTCATCCAGGCTGCGGGCGGTGGTATCGCAGCCACTGCGCTCACAATCGCAGACTCTCCTGACCCTGGCACACACGTCATGGTGGCTGGCCTCGCCTTCCAGGTGTTCTCCATGTCGGTGTACATCTTGCTCTTCCTCCATTTCGTATGGAAGATCGGCTACGGCACTCAGCGCTACCATCAGCTCGAGCATTCGTTCAACCCCAAGTACGCTGCCCTCAGATCATCGAGGTTCTTTTACGCATATCCCACTGTCATGTTCATCGCGGTGATGTTCGTCTTTGTAAGATGCATCTACAGAGTCATCGAGCTCGGGGAGGGCTGGTCGGGCTTCTTGATCACCCACGAGATTTACTTTATGATCCTTGACGCGCTCATGATGGGACTCGCTACGCTCATACTGATTCCTTTCCATCCTGGCTTTGTCTTTTGGAAAACTTCCATCCCAGTCAAGTCTATTGGACGCAAGAGCAAGAAAAATAAGCATAATAAGAATAATGATGATCCTGAGAAGGATGCCTTGGATTACGAGGATAACTCGTTGATACAGACTGACAAGGACGACGCTCAGCTCGCCCAGCCCCAGGTGGATGGCCAGCCTGACATCTCTACAAAGACAAAGTGGTGGATAAAGAGGAGCTGGGGCAAGAACTGATATGTTATTTGATACCCTCTTTTCACACGCCATAATGCTTTGATATAATAACTAATCCATGATAGTTTCATAGTACATTCATTTATAATAATATACATATAGATTCCATACAGTGTGATACCATACAATCCAATCACTCCTCAGCAGACTCGAGCAGCACTTGCTCAATCTTTTCATGCTCGTACTCAACATCATACTCCTTCCGAATAACTGCTCCCCTGATGTACGAAGGTGCCTTCATCTTGTGCACGCCATTACCATTCCCACCAGCATTATTGAAATTCTTCATCTGTAAAAAATCATCAAAATTCCTGCTTGGATTCTTGTCTGTGTCAGTGCTTGTGCCTGACGCATCCTTACTGTCCAAGTGGATAAAGTCAAAGAATGGCTGGAAGGATAACGCACCATTGTCCAGCTTGTTCACAACATTCGTTAAAGAGATCTTTAATGACTCGTTGAACTTGCGGATCTGTGGTTTGATTTGCTGCTGTTGTTGTTGTTGATACTGGTGATCCAACTGATGATGCAAGTATTCACCACCCTCAATCGACGTTGAAGACGATTTGCTATTATTGTCTGTCAAGCTCTCACCCTGTTCACTATGTTCACTATGCTCGCTTCTCAACTGATTCAGCTTGAAAAACAGCTCGCGTGTCTCAGGAACAATCCCAATCCAGTCAATAAACATGCTCGACAGCTCAACCTTGTACTCCTCGAGGTCAATGTACTTCGCCTCCAGCAGCATATTAATCATCAGACAAATCAGCTTGATAATCTTGATGCACTTGTCAAAATCAGCACTATTCGCAGCACCTGCCCCATTGTTAAGCTTCTTGTACATGTCATAGTTGCGCGACAGATATAGCAAGCAATTGTTCAGAAACTCGTGCAGCAGCATCGACCGCTCAACATCGCTCAGCACGAGAGCACCCTGTCGCGAGAACACAAACCGCTTTTCGCGCCCCGCAGCGTCCCCACGAGACCCAATCAGCAGCTCGTACACATAGTTCATCAAGTGTAGTGACAGTGGCATGTGTGTCATAAACCAAATCAGCACGCGTCTGTACCCGTGCGCCATAAACATCTCGTCCAGCATCGCGTATGCTGCGAGAGGGTTGTACGTCAGGATCAGCTCAAACTGACTGTTAAGGCCCCACGAGTAGTAAATCTTGTCGGGTGTCACTTTCTCAAATGGTACATGAGCATCAGCATCAGCATCAGTATGATTTTGACTGCCACTGGACTTGTTTGTGGTTTGCACAGACTTTGTAATCTCCTCTTCAAACTCCAACTTCACAGCTCTAGCCACAGAGTTCACAGCCTTTTGCGCATGCTCGTCATCAATGGGCTCGTTCGACATTTGTTCAAACACCTTGAGTAGCTCGCCCCACTTGTAACACATCTCGTCATTCAGCTTCAAATTCGTGTTGAAAAAGATATTGCCCTCGCGAGGGATATCTCTCCAGTCGCGGCCATACTCGTCAAACTCAATATCTGGATCAGATCTCACTGCAATGCCGTCATCTTGTGCTAACGAGTGCTGAGGCCCCAACTCATTACTAGACGCATCGCTATATTTATGCCTGTTATTAGTTTCAGCACCACCGTTCCCAGCCGCATTTTCTTCATCCTCTCCATCCTCATCTTCAAAGAATTGACACGTACAGCGAGGTTTCACAACTCTATGGAAATTCCCCTGTTCGTCCTCATAGATAATCGGCTCGTCATCGAGCCCATCAGCATACTCTTCCTCAAAGATCTCAAAGTGGTGGAAATCCTCATACTCGTAGTCAAACATGTATCGCACATCCTCATCATACCTGTCGCCAGGCTCCAAGTCAATCAAAATCTCGACAGCCTCCTTGAGGTCTGCGCCTAGCGCCAGCATCGCACCAATATACCACCTCACGTCCGCGTGCAGGGCACCAGAGCCGTTGCGACGACCATATGGCGAGAGGAAATCCAGTATATTCACGTGGTGCAGGTCGTGGTAGCGCTCGTCAACATCATTGTTCAGGATCATGGCGAGTACGCATCGCACTGCGCTGGACCCGCGAATCACTTGCTTCACAACGTTGGGTGTGTGCTGGGTAGGGTCTGATTCTACCCTGCGGTCAACCTCGAGCCCGAGGAGCACAAGGTTCGTAAACACCTTCCACAGCTTGATAAAGTTCTTGAGGAATGGGTTTAGGCACAGGTCATTCGCGTCTTGTTCATTATTATCATCATCAGTATCAGTATCAGTATCAGCATCAGCATCAGCATTATTATTATTATTATTATCATCATCGGAAGTTGTAGTGGTGCTAGAGTTCTCGCGCAAGTAGAGCTTGTGGATTGTAAAGATGCAAACACAGCACATCATATAAAGCAGTCTCAAATCCTGGTCATTCAGCCCATGTGGAGTCCACTCGTGCAGCCGTATTCTCCAGTCAACTTTCAAGTCTGAATTGTTGAGTCCTCGCAGCTTCATCTCATCAGCACAGTTGAGGATATGCAAGATGGAATGTAAAATCTTGTACAGCTGCAACGACAAGTCATACACGGGAAGCAGGTTTGCCTCGTCATAGCACAGCGCGATCACCAGATCAGAAACCAGATCAATTGACACCACTACGTCCTCGCTCTCCACAGGCTGCGTCATTGGATCCACAATGGAGCTCATTACAATAAACACTTTGGAAATATCATCTTCCCCATTGGTGTCATCATCACCACTCTTATTATCCTTATTATTATCCTTATTATCCTTATGATCCTTGTTATCCTTATTATCCTTCTTATCGTTTGCGAGTCCCAGTAGTTTGAGCAGAGCTTTGTGTCGCTTCGCAGTGTGTGCGATGAAGGATATCATGGGCAGGTCGAAGGAAAAGACGCCTTGCTCCTCGTCATCCTCTGGTGCATCCATGGGTGTTGTTGTTCCTTGTGCATTATGGTCATCGTATTCATCTTCAAGGGTTGGGGATTGTAGTTGGGGATGCCTTATCAGCTGTCTGATTATTTCCATGCTTATATCAATGTAGTTTCTTTCAATTCAATTCAATTCAATTCAATTCAATTCAATTCAATTCAATTCAATATTAACTT
>JAJLVY010000256.1:0-13942 GCA_030570475.1 Liangdongia dendrica
TCTTGAATTTCTATCCATGTCCTTCGTAGATTGTAAAGATCCTTGTAACAACATTTTATCATTCATTCTGTCAAAAGGATATTTTCCTTTTGATACCAGACAATCATCCTCGTAAATCTTCAAAGTTGATCAATAATTAATGGTCTTTGTTGAACTTTCCTATCTGATCATAGGAGTTTCTGTGTTTTTGCATATAGCTATAAAATCATATAATTTGTATGAATGTAAAAGACCGATAAAAATAATATAACAACAATTTGCCGTTATAGTATAGTGGTCAGTACACGTCGTTGTGGCCGACGAGACCCAGGTTCGATTCCAGGTAACGGCATTTGTATTTTTTTTGCATTATCGTCATTCAATTATCAAATACAGTAAAAAAACCACAGCTCCATCATCGTGATTACCACCATAACAATCTGAGTTTTAGTATTGCTTTTTTTTGCCCCTCCTGGGTGGATCAATCTAGCTCAGTACCAAGTGTTTTGATGTTTATACAGTGTCACAGTATTTTACAGAGTTCCCAATCGACAATCATTAAGAGCGATTAAACAATAAATAGAAATCATCAAGTCACTATAACTATCGTTTACCGTACTTTCATAGTCTCAAAAGCAGAATATTAAATATAAATATAATACACTATTAATTCTTGTGAAGCTAGTCTGCAATTTCATAAATCAAAAATTAAATATTAATATCTTTTAGTTTCCTACATGATCTTTTCGAATATCATAATTTATTCATCCTCTAATCTATAAGGACCTTTTCGTGAAAAAAGATAAAATAAGTTTTATTTGTATCATTTCAATAATACCTTCCGTCTTCTTTTCTCCAAGATTGATTTTAGTATAACATATAACTTCTTACTTTTCATTTCAAATGAATTTGGAACTCAGTGGTTTTTTTCTCTCTCTATCTCTCTCTCTTAGTGTTTATTTTCTTTATCTCAGTATAATTGTGGATCTGTTCATCAATCTGCTTATTTGGAAGCAGCAGCTTGTAGAGCTTCCAAAACTTCAACTTGGATACCAGCTTCAGCAGCGACAGCTTCGTCAGCACTGTTAACGTTCTTTTGAGCTTCGGCCAATTGGGTCTTGATGGATTCAGCAGAGAAGGAAGTTGGCTCGAAAGCTTCAATGGCAGTGATACTCAAGACAGAGTTTGGTTGAACGGCAGCAAAACCACCAGAGACAAAGAATTCCTTGGTTTGGCCGTCGGTTTCGACGACTTGAACAACACCTGGTCTCAATTGTTCAATGGTAGCGACGTGGTTGGCTAGGACACCAAAGTCACCGTTAACACCTGGAACGTTGACTTGGGAGACCTCCTTCAAGCTGTACAAAGTGTCATGTGGTAGGGAGAAGGACAATCTCAAAGATTCAGAGGCAGCAACTTCGGCGTAGTTTCTCTTGGCGACAAATTGGGCTTGACGGGCAGCAGTTCTCAAGGTGTTTCTGAACATCGTGGTGTTTTCCTGTTTCTGGGTGTTGATGTGTTGTTGGTTTGTTCAAGGGGGAATTTCCCATTTTTTTCTTTTCCAAAAAAGCCAAACAAATTTTAATTGGGTGGAAAAATAGTGGCATAAACGTCACAGCGTGGATTTGTGTGTTGCGACAGTTATGCAGAAAATAGAAGATGGAGATGGATGTATAAAGAATATATAGAGTGAGTACAAAATATTAAAGAGAGTAGGTTGGTTAACAATCAGTATTAACAACACAGCAACATAGCAATCACAGATGACTACCCAGATAGATAACTTGGTGGTGGCATTCAATGTAGGTCACAAATGGATGGCAAAAAACACAAGAAAACAAGGAGTCTTCACATCATACTAACCCTCCGCTTTAGGAAATACTTCTCAACACTGGTGAAGTATTTGATGAGTTGTGTATTGATAAAACTTCAAACCTGCTGCTGCCAAACAACAACAGAGCAGCCACAAGGCTAAACAACTCCATCAAACAGTTTGATAACTCCCTAAATGACATCTTGATCCAGCTAGAAGATGTCTCTTTGTTCAAGCTAAAACTACAAGAACGTGCAATTGAGGAAGAAAAGAGAATAAAACAGGAAAAGGAAGATGCTATAAAACAACAAGAACAAGCTAAGTTACAGCAACAACAATCAATTCCTACGCCCCAGCAGATTGCAAATGCAAACTTTGATCCAAACAATTTCTACCAGGATGGAGACAATAATAATGACGACAACAACAACAACAACAACAACAACAACACTAATACCAATAACGCAAACACCAACATCAATGATAACACCAACACAAATGCTAATGCAACACCTAATTTTAATGACTTTAACGACAACACTTTATTGAACGATATTAATAACTTTTTATCTACAGTTCCAGATGCAGCAGAGCTCAACATGAGCGATCAGTTTGGAGACAACATGATGCTGGGAGGTAATACATTTGATGATCCTGGGAATATGAACATTGGGATTAATCAAGCTATAACACATCTGGATAACGGTTTTGGAAACGCATCCAATAACACTAACACTAACAACAATAACAATAACAATAACATTAACATTAACAACAACTCTAACAACAACTCCAATAGTAATACCAACAGCATCAATACCATCAACACTAACAACATGGACTTTGACAACGACCTTTTGTCAGAAATTGATTCGATGTTGAACATATAAAAGAAAAGCACAAACCAAAAAAATAATAAAATAATAAACCACAAGTATTGTTCATTTTAAAAAGATAACCATGACTGTAACATTATCAGTAGTTGTCTTTGCCAACGCATAATCAACCAGCAATTTAGCAGCCTGTGTAGGATCATGTAGATGCTTGATCAACTCACAAGCTTGTTGATCCGTAATAACATCCCATAGCCCATCGCAAGCAATAATTAGGAACCTATCTGACTGTTGGTTCAATTCAACACTTGTTGTGTATGGGTTTCCAATAACCAAGTTCTTGAAAAACTTGTCACCAAGTGATCTCGTCACTGCAAGCATACCATTGACTCTGCTCTTCATAATTAACCCACCACATTGCTCAATTCTAGTAATCTCATACTTGTCTGATGCCTTATGGTCATATGTCAATCTAATGGCTTTGTTGTTTCTAAAAAGAACAATTCTAGTATCACCCACATTGGCTGTATATAGCATTCTTCTATGTTGTTTCAAATCTAATGATGTAGCACCATTCTCATGCTTCTTTTGTGATGTATGTTCTTCCGTAGGGCTATGGGATGCATTATTATTAATGTTATTATTAATGTTATTATTATTATTATTATTATTATTATCATCATCTTCATCTGGCAACTCCCATCGTATAATTGCTACAGCAGCAGTACACCCACTCGACCCTTCGCAAGTGTTGACAATCTTATCATCAGCTTCCATGAAACTGTCGTTGAGAAGCGTTCTCACATCCTCGTTTTCATGTTGTATCATCTTTTGCTCAACAATCGTGTGCAAGTTTTGCCCACACCACTTTGCAGCTTGACGTCCAGCATGCCCATCAAAAATTGCAAAATAACCCCAGTCTAGCCTTTCAACAAAGTTCTCCACATATGTGTGCACATCTTCCATGGTATGTCTATACTGTGTGTTCTTGTTCTCTGCAACACCAACAGAGTATGAGAGTTTATATTTTTTGCTCATGGTTTCTTTATTATTATGGCAATAGTTTCACAATATCCCACTCTTTAAAGACACTCTTTTCGATATGTTAAATACAAATCTCAATCCCTTAGTACAACAGTGACTCGTCAGTGTCTTCCAATGCTTTCAATCTCTTCAAAAAAAGCTTGTTGTTGGTTGGTTGGTTTTGATTTCTAAGTAACGACGTCACTAGTAAAGCTGGCTGGTGTAAAAATAAAATCAAAATTTTGAAAAGTGGCTGAAAACATTACCCGGTGAAAGAATACATTGAGAGCCATGCAACACACTGCAACACACTGCAACACACTGTAAGGACTAACATCTAGACACATATTTAGACAGCAGTAAAGACCTTTTACTAATCCTAGTGACAATAGTAGTAATTTGCTTTTATTTATTTAAGCGATACACCTATAGATACAACCCTTCTAAAGATTCATCAACCTTGGTCTTCATAACACTCTCCTTAGCCTTGATAAAGTCATTGTTTGTGACTTGCATTCTTCTTTCTCTCAAGGCAATCAACCCAGCTTCGGTGGTGATGGCCTTCACTTCAGCACCGCTTAGCTCATCCTTCGCACTGATAATACCATCGACATCAATATCACTTGCTAGTGTCATTTTTCTTGTGTGAATCTCAAAAATCTTCTTCAAAGTTTCAGAATCTGGAGGTGGGAAATTGATCTTACGGTCAATACGACCTGGTCTGATCAATGCAGGGTCCAAAGACTCAATGGCATTTGTGGCCATGATAACCTTGATATCGCCTCTATCATCAAAACCATCCAATTGGTTTAACAATTCCAACATGGTTCTTTGGATTTCCTTCTCACCAGAAGAGTTGGAGTCATATCTCTTTGTACCAACAGCATCAATTTCATCAATAAAAACAATGGATGGTGCATTGTCTGCTGCTAGTTTGAATAAAGATCTCACCAATTTAGGACCTTCACCAGCATATTTTTGAATCAATTCAGAACCAACCATTCTAATAAATGTGGCACTTGTAGAATTGGCAACGGCTTTAGCCAACAAGGTTTTACCAGTACCCGGGGCACCATATAATATAACACCTTTTGGAGGCTGTATACCCATTTCACTGTACAATTCTGGATGCGTCAATGGTAGCTCGACAGCTTCTTTAACTTCCTTGATTTGTGATTCTAAACCACCAATATCGGCGTATGTTTCTGTTGGTGCAACAGCCACTTTCATCACATTCACCAATGGATCAGCATCATCTTCCAAGACACCAACGATGGAAACAGTCTTATTATGTAGTAACACAGAACATCCAGGTTCTAATAATTCTTTATCAACAAAGGACAAGATAGAGACGTAGTATTCTGGGCCAGAAGTTGATGAAACAATGGCATGGTCATCATCTATAATTTCCTCCAAAGTACCAACACTCATAGGTGAGCCTCTGATGTCTTCAACCTTCTCTCTTTCCTCATTTTGCTTCTTTTCGAATGGCTTCAAATTTTCAATACTGGAAACATACTCTTGTTCGATAAGTAAATGGTCATGAATTCTTTGAGTCTTCAACAACTTTAATTTGGAGCGATTTCTTGGGAAAACATCTGGTAGTTTCTCAGCAGTGGATGGACCACCTCTTCTCTTCTTTCTACCTATCTTTGTTTTGACAGGAGGTTCATATTTTGGTTTTTTGGATTTGTCCTTTTTGTTGCCACCAGCGCCTGAAGGTGTTTGACCCTATAAAAATGTTAATAAAAAGAACATCCAAACACTGTTACTAATTCATCATTTAAAAGTACCATTCTGATCTATGCGTGAATTTGTATAAAAAAATCAAATCAATCCACTTGAATTGAAGTCAATTAATGTTTCTATGAAGGATACTGAGTAGCTGGAGGTTTTGTTTTGGCTTCTTTCAAAAAAGTTGGAAATTCAAATTTGGTTACGGGCAACAGAAGTTACATAATTGCTTAATAATACAGATATCTGATGAGATATTGTTGTTCTACATTAAATCACTTTTTATAACCACTTGAGAATCCTTTCAGTAGGTGAAAAGTATCATAAATATATTTAGCTAGTTCCTCTAAATGATAGATTTATCTGATGGAATAATGCTAATCAAGTATAATCACTCTATCGTGAGACAATGGCACAAGTCGGAATTCCTTTTACTGAGATCGGAATCATGAAAACTAGTGTATTTCAAGCGTTATATCAGAGCTTTATTGGTTTTAAAAAGAACAAAAAGCTGTCTGATGAATGTAAAATCAAACATATTTACTATTTGCTTTCCGTTTTTTTGTTTTGTTTTTGCTGACCAGCCTTTTAATTTAGTTCAAATTAATCTTAATTCCTGAATTTTCAGCATATATCAAGACAGGTGTGTACTTATAGTTCCTGATAGATTCAACACATGAAAACCTAACACGATTGTGAATATAGCTGCTTTTGGGCTTTCGCTGATTCTCACGCTTTTATTCCACTACGCTGAGTGCTTTGAAGATGAATTGACACGAGGTGAATTCATTCCATCTATTCCAGACACAATAGGGAATTTCTATCCCAACAGGTCCATATTCAAAATCCACATTGCATTACTATCGTCATTCACTTCAGTATTCTTGGTTGTTTACTATTTGACTCTGAGAACACTAAGCAAAGACGTTGCTAGATTGATTATTGGCGTGGGTGTGATTAGATACATTGCACTTCTGTATACTGCATGCATCAGTGTCAAAGATGATCCCAAAGATAGCATTAACTCATTCGCATTATACACCATTGCTACTGTGTTATGGATGTGGTTGGTTACAAGATATACCAAGCTGAAGGATCTCAAATTACAGAAACTGAGAGTGACATTGAGGAATTGGTATTTTCTTGGTATTACTGGTATTTTGATCTTCTTTTATAAGCATCAGGTTGAGAGAAGCGCATTTGCATATTCGATCAGTTCGTTTTTCCAGTGGGTATTGGTAGGACTGGATATTTATTTTGATTACTCGTTCAGATCCGAGTTCAGAACTCTAGAATGGTCTACCCAATTCACATCTGAATACCAGATCTCAAAACAATTAGAGCATAGCCATGTATAAGTAGTTTACAAAACAAAACAAAATAATTAAAATCTTATATTACAAAACACTATAGAACACTTTAATATTGTCCTAATATGGGGGGGGGGTGTCGGTTCGACTGTTTTTTTTTTAATTAACACTTCATCACGGTTCATAAATTTCAATTCTTGGAGCCTTGAAGGGCTCAGCAATTAAAACATTTTCATTAAATATAATCCTTATGGTGGAACCATATTTACTCTGAGACTGTGCTCTTTTGGCTCTGATTTCTTCGACAGTCATGCTGTTCTCTTCCTCATCAGTGTCACTCTCATCAAAATAGTCTGATTTACTGACATTTGAGTATAATCTCCAGTCATTTCGTTCGACTGGGATAGTCGTACTTGAAGAACGAACCTTGCCAAACAACTTTTCTTCAGTTTTCTTCCATTCTTTGAATCTGTTTAACAGTATTTCCAAAGACTCAATAGTCCATTTCCGTTTCTCCTCAAGCTCGTTTAGGTCTCTTGGATTCCGTATATAGGTGATTGTTGGAAGCAACTTGGCCCAGTCATTCTGTGAGAGCATCTCCAGCTGACTCTTCATCTTGTCAGCCTCAGAATATATCTTTTCACGGTCTCTATTGTGCATTTTCTTTTCTTCCTTCTCCATTCTTCTGTGGTAGAGAGCAAACACGTCGTCCGCGAGAGGATCTCTGTAAGAATGATTCACTCTACGTCTTCGCAGTCTCTTTTTGACATCAACTTTGGTAATGATGTTTGTTACCTTTGTAGCATTGTTCTTGATGTCGAAGCCCAGCGGGAGTGGCTCCTTTGGCGTAGCATCACCCCCAGCGTCGCCGTTCTTGCTGTCTTCGTCCACGAGCAGAATAGCAGCTGAAGGGTCGATGATGAGCGGGTTCTCCTCGTAGTTGAACAGCGACTTGTCGATCTCGTGCTGCCCCTTGGACCTCAACTGGCGCTTCTGTGACATTGGAACCCTTGAATTCCTGGCCGTGTTGGCTTTGCTTGCGTCAGCTTGTTGTTTTCGTTGGTTTTGAAGGAGTGTTCTGCCTAGCTTGGGGAGAGCCTCGTGTGGGACCCGCTGCGGAAGCCCCAGCAGAGGCCCCCCAGGCGGAAGGGTAGCAGCCTCCGGATTCGAAAACAGCTCTAACAAAACACACCAAAACAGCAAGCAGCGGTAACATCAACACAGCCAGCGCCACCGATCAACACGCTGAGTAGGGCGGTACCATTGAGCTGGAGCAGAAGCCTACAGGCACAACAGACACAGGCACCACAATCAGGCTCGCCTGCAACTTGCGCAGAGAAAGAGATAGAGACAGGAGAGAGGTAGCAACAATGACTACTACGCTTGAGGATGATTTGGTCCAGGCTAGTGCTAAAAACCCCAGTATATTGCTTGAGCTTGACATGGATGGGAACGTCCAGCACCTGGGAAAGTCATGGGAGTCCATTGTGGGTACACAGACCAGCAAGATTGTCCATAGACCTATCTCGAATGTGATTCTGGGTACTGATCAAGACAAGAGCGTGTTTACAGATGCCATCTCTATTATGATGTGTGATGATACCAGTTATAGAGTGCGGTTTGTTGTTGCTACAAATGACATAAAGAGTGACAATGAGGAAGCAGCAGAAGACGAAGGTGTCAGTGCTAGTAGTATTAGCGGTCTTCATCTTGACAACAGTCACACCGTTTACCACTCAGATTCTGGTTCATTAAGCACCCTTTCTACAAATGGTGAAATGATTGAACTGGAAGGCCAGGGGATATTGATACACAACGATGGGAATGTTCCTACACACTCGATGTGGATATTGAAACCTTTCAATGCTAATGCATTAAATTTCCAGCTACCTGCAGATTTGACTGAGACTCTAGGCTTTGGTACTGATATTTTCATCACTTATCTATCTGCATTATCCGAAGCTGGTATCATCAATGAAGACGAGGTCCCTCCTCCTCCACAAGTGTTATGTAGAATTTGTGAACAGCATGTCCCATCGTGGTGGTTGGAAAAACACTCCGAATTGTGTTTCAACGAACATAAGTGTGAAAGCGATGTTCAACTGATACATGATTCACTTGTTGACCACAAACAACTGGTTGCTTCAATAACAGAATCACTACAAAAGCAAGAGTTAAACATTGATGGTCAAGTCACAGAATACAAGAACCAACCACTACCCAAAATAAATTTACCAGACGTTGCTTCTTCTCCATCTTCACCAAGAGTGGCACTAAGAAGACCAAGATCGGGATCTATGCTTGCTGCTCTAAGATTCCCATTCAAGACTTTAGCTCTGTTGACGGAATTATGCGAGCATGCAATTGATATTAACCCAAGTGAATTTGATGAGTCTTCAGATACATTTCAATTCTCCCCAAATACAAAGAATGAGCTTGAAATTGTTTTAACTTTCAAGATACCTGGCTCTACAGACCCTGCAATTGACCTATTAACTAAAGATACAGAAAGATTAGTTAAAGACAAGATTAGTGCAATTAACAGATTCAACAGTTCATTGATATATTCTCAAAAGATTAAAGAAGAAGTTGATACACTAGTCTTGATCAGTATAAGTGAAACTGTTAAGAACATCAGAAACCAAACTTATGACATTATTCCTAAACCAGTATCACATCCTCCTGCTACCAATTCATTATCCAACTCATCGACAGTTTCAAATACAATAACTTCAAATCATTCTGCATCTTCATCAAATGAACAATTTAAGAATCAACTGAGATACCCCAAACCTACAGCGGCGCAATCAAATATTTTCTTGACGTCGTATCTAGGGTCAGATTCATTACCACCACCAACTGAGCATAGAGACACATTGAGCGTGTCATTAATAGCTGATAGACTTTCACCAGCAAGATCGTTAACACCAAGAGAAGAAACAGCAACTCGATCTTCAACCCCTGCATTACCACTATCCAAAGATGATTCATTCAACAATGAAGTTTTGTCAACTTTCCAAGACCAGATGAACATAAGTAGTCCAATGCTAACACCAAAGCGCAGACCTTCCCCTGGGGTGCCGCTGCAGTTCCATAATACACCGATGAGTTCTATTCAAAGAAATGCAAAGAACCCAACTCTGAACACCCTTGATACCAGCGACGCTGCAACTCCAATATCATCACCACTTGTTTCTGCACATGATCCAAGCTACTCTAGTGAAACCAAGTCAAGTGTTGATAATACTATGAATAACTTTTTGTCAGTGGGTACACCAGCAAGCATCTCTGGTGCTGCAATGAAACCACCCTTGTCTCCATTGCTGATAGCATTACCAGCTCCAAAACCAGCTGCTCCTTCTATTAAAGATTATGAAGTTTTGAAACCAATCAGTAAAGGTGCTTTTGGTTCTGTGTTCTTAGCTAGAAGAAAACTAACAGGCGACTATTTCGCTATTAAAGTATTGAAGAAAGCTGATATGATTGCAAAGAATCAAGTTACAAACGTGAAATCTGAAAGAGCCATAATGATGGCACAATCAGATTCCCCATATGTTGCTAAGCTATACTCAAGTTTCCAAAGTAAAGACTACTTGTTCTTAGTTATGGAATACTTACCTGGTGGTGATTGTTCAACTTTGGTTAAAATGTTGGGCAACTTGCCAGATAAATGGGCTAAACAATACATTGCTGAAGTTGTTGTTGGGGTTGAAGATTTACATCAAAAGGGTATATTGCACCATGACTTGAAACCTGACAACTTGCTTATTGACTCTACTGGACATTTGAAACTAACTGATTTTGGGTTGTCCAGAATGGGGTTGATCCGTCGTCAAGAACGTTTACAAGGAGCTGGGAGTAAGAGTTCATCATTTTCAGAAGAACAGCTAATGCAAGGAGATCAACCAATGAAACGCAAGAATTCCATCCCACCAATTGCATTATCAAGCACAACAGGATTGTCACCAGTGAACACAGGTAACCAGAATGAAATTTCCAGTGTTTCATCAAGTCCAACTTCCAGTTTCTTTGAAAGTATGATGAAGAATGAAACGAAGAAAAAGACCGAAAGATCAGGTTCAGGCTCATCCAATTTGATTCTAGATTCACCATTTTTGAAACCATTGCATAAATCAGCATCACAATCATCATTTGCAATCCCAGCTGATGATCCACAACCAAGTCCACTATCACTGGCATCCAAAAACATGGCATTGTTTGATCCTGAAAATGCCGCCAACAATAAGAGATTTGTTGGGACTCCAGATTATCTAGCCCCAGAGACTATTCAAGGTAAGGGTGAGAATGAAGCTGCTGATTGGTGGTCTGTTGGGTGTATCCTTTTTGAGTTCTTATTTGGTTATCCACCATTCCATGATGATTCACCAGAAAAGATTTTCCAAAACATTTTGGATGGGAAGGTTGATTGGCCAAATTTATCACCTGAAGAAGAGTTAGAATATTGCACGTCAGAGGCTAAAGATTTAATCAAGAATTTGTTAATCATGGATCCTGAGAAACGTCTTGGTGCTAATGGGGCCCAAGAAATCAAGAATCACAAGTATTTTGATAGTATTGAATGGAACAAATTATGGGAAGCAGATGGCTCTTTTGTTCCTGTTGTTGATAACCCAGAAAGTACAGAGTACTTTGAAGATAGAGGTGCAATGCTGGATGATTTCCCGGTTGATGGCTCTGATTCTGAAGAGGATGATGACGCTGTCATCAAGAGAGTTATTGAACATGCTAGCAATGAAGCTATGATGGGTTCACCATCACCTGTTTCCAAACATTTATCTTTAGCTGCACCTTTGTCCATGAGAGAAAGAAGACCCAGTAAACTGAATGATAACACTGGGGAATTTGGTTCGTTCCAATTCAGAAATTTGCCTGCTTTGGATAAGGCCAACAAAGATATCATTAATAGAATCAAGGCTGAGCATTTAGAACATCGTAACAGTATATCAAGTTCATCATCAGAATCTGCACAAAGATCAAGAAATTATTCAATATCTGCGAATGCATTCAAACATAGATCATCTTCGCCTTCTGCCAATATCATGAGAACACAGTCTCCCAACAGATCTGCCCTTGCTGGTAGTATGGTTTTCCATGAGAGATTCAACTCCACAATTTCCACGGCATCATCTGAAGATTATAACACATCATACTATGAGAATTCGGGAAGATCAAGTCCTAGCACAGATTCTGGCTCACCATCTTTAAGAGTGGCAACTTTGAAACCACAGACGCCAACTCCACAACCTCCGCATAACAGAACACCAAGATCAAGTTTGTTCCAAAGGACTTATTCCGACTTTTCTCCTTCAACTTCTGATAATGAAGAAAGTGCTAGAACTTCTGCATTACAAAGGGTTCAAAAGAGAAGACAAAGTTCGAAGATGAGCAATGCAAGTAGTAAGACTTCTTCAATGAGGGTTCATTTTCTGGATGTTTTACTTTGTGAGCCGATTCCAATTTTGAGATACTCTATTAAGAAAGATTTGGAAAGTTTGGGATGTGCAGTTGTTGCAGTTGCAGCTGGGGATGAGATTATTAGAAGGGCTACAGGTGAAGTTAAATTTGATGTTATTATCACTGCATTGAAATTACCAAAACTAGGTGCTGTTGATATTGCGAAGCTTTTGAGACATACGTCAAGTGTCAATTCAGAGACCCCCATTATTGCTGTTACAGCATACTACAAAGAAGCTGCCAATGCCAACATCTTTAATGATGTGATTGAAAAGCCAGTGGGTCTGCGGCAATTACGTACAGTGTTAGAGAAATACTGCGAATGGAAAAGTGTTGCACCAGAAGATGCAGTCTCAGATTCTGAAGATATTATAAAGAAATAATTATATACGTTTATATGTTGATATGAAATGAGGTTTATATATTTAGGTTTTCTGTATTTAAACAAGATCTTCATCTAAACGAGCAGCTGGGTTAGTTTCGATAAAGTCCAAACTGACCTTGTGACCCAACAATTCTCTGATATTGCTGACACCGTACTTGATCATAGTTGGTCTTTCTAAGGACAAACCCCAACCCAAGACTCTCAAGTTCTTTGGCAAGCCCATTGGTTCCAACATTTCTGGTCTAAACATACCAGAGTTACCAATTTCGACCCACTTGCCTAGGCCCTTATGCCATGAATATATTTCCAAAGATGGTTCAGTGTATGGGTTGTATGTTGGTTTGAATCTCAAGTCATGAACACCCATCTTAGCAAAGAAATCTTGCATAAAACCAATCAAATCACCCAATGTCAAGTCGTAATCAGCAAGGACACCTTCGACTTGGTGGAATTCAGCCAAGTGTGTAGCATCAACAGCTTCGTTTCTGAAGACACGGTCGATTGAGAAGACTCTCATTGGCTTTGGATCTTGGGCCAACTTGTGCAAGACTCTTGAAGAAATAGCAGTGGTGTGAGTTCTCAAAACCAATTTCAAGGATTCTTCAGCACTCCATGGGTATCTGTAACCAATGGAACCGTAAGCACCTTCTTGGTGGACATTCTTAATGTTTTGGAAGTAGGTTTCATCATCTGGCTTACCTGCAACTAGAGGGTCTTTAATGTAGAAAGTATCTTGTAAATCACGAGCAGGATGTTGTTGAGGGACAAACAAAGTGTCAAAGTTCCAGAACCCAGTCTCAACATATTGATTAGAAGGCATTTCACTGAAACCTAGGGAGAAGAAGATCTGTCTGAATTCTTCACGAACCTTGTTCAATGGATGCAAGGCACCAGCTGGTGGGTAGATACCTTCAGAGTTGAAGTTGTATGGTTTGAATTTAGCAGTCTTCCATGAGCCATTGGCAATCATATCACTTGTTATATCGGTTTCCAACTTTTCGATTTCCAAGGAGAATTCTTCACCCTTTGCAACACTGAAAGAGATGATTTTGGTCATAGAGACCAATTTACGCTTCTTCAATTCGTTCAATTTCTTGGAATCCTTCAAAGTACCAGTGGTTTGTATTTCCTTCAAGTCTGTGGAGGTCTCATCAACTGGCAAAGCAGACTTGTCAACCTTTTCGTTCAAAACCAATTCATCACCGTTCTTGCTGATCCAACCGTTTTTGAAGGCCTTGGCTTGACCCATCTTACCAGCAGGACCCAAGACTTCACCAACTTGGGAAATCTTCAAATGTTCCAACTTCAAAATGGTTTCTAGAAGTCTGTATTCATGGGAACCATTCTTAACGATGTCTTCGGCTTCCTTGTTCAACTTCCATGATTCCTT
>JAJLVY010000257.1:0-13917 GCA_030570475.1 Liangdongia dendrica
ATCATATGATAAGTGGTAGTCATAGTAATAATAGTAATAATAGTAATAATAGTAATAATAGTAATAATAGTAATAATAATAACAATAATAGTATAGAAGGATCAATGAGTTGGCAACTTTGTTCTGCCAACTAGAGTATCCGCAATGTCTCTAATTGGATCCCAATGCACAACCTTTGGCATTCTCTTTGAGAGCACAGTCTCATAGTCATACAACTGGCGAATTGGTGTAAATCTCACATGAGATCTCTGGACACCGAGCACAGCAGCAGTGGAACACATCTCCCCATCCTCCTGTGGGACCGCATCTGAGAGTTTAGCAGGCTTTGTGATTTCTTGCTTGGATTCAATGAACTGGACAGCCTTGACAGCGAATCTTGTACCTCTAGTACGATCAATTGCGGATGGCAAGCCACCCTGCTGCACATGTCCTGGGACTGCAGTTTTGGCGTCGAATCTACCCTGTGCTTCATCTGTGATGATGTTGGCCAACACTTGGGTAGTCAACACTGTCGAGGCATTTTCCGACTTTAGCAATATCTTACCAGACTTTGCAGCGCCTTCATTGAGGAGAAAGGACTGTTTCAAGGTGGCAATGTCCAGTTCCAACTGGTCCAATTGGATACCCTCTTCTTGGACATATGACGCTTGTGCACCAGAGCATAACTGTGCAAACGTTGCAATGTAGCCCGAGTTCCCACCTTGGACCTCGACAACAAACACTCTGCCTCTTGTTGAGGAGGCACTCTGCTTGACAATGTCGCAGTACTCAACCAAGGAGTTGACACAGGTGTCTGCACCCAGAGAATACTCTGTCCCAGGTACGTTATTCGAGATTGTAGCTGGGATCAACACCATTGGGATTCTGAATGCTGGGAAATCAGATCTGGCCTGTTCCAACTGGTTCAAGGACATGAATGCCTCAAACCCCCCGACAATGATGAGGCCGTCAAACTTGTACTTTTCGAAATAGTAAGCAATCATACCAATGTCAGTGTCTTCTGGTGTGCTTCTGTTTGTCCCTATTTCGGACCCACCTTTTGAAGTCCAATCCTCAATGTCGAGCCAGTCCAAGCTTCTGACACTTTCGTGTCTTGCCAAGCCTGAGAAGCCATTATGGATGGCGTATGGCTTGTGGCCTCTGGACATGCAGTATGTGGCCATTGCATACGTTGCACTGTTCATCCCACCAGCTGGAGCACCAACGTTGACAATTGCAATTTTCAGTCTCTTGTCAGCAGGGAGGTCAGGCTCATTGTGGTCAGCGGAGTTTATGGCCATGAAGTTGTTCAGGTGCTCGACGAATTCTGAGTCGCGCAGGGCGATGGCCTTGTTAAAGTCCTTGTCCTGGATGGCCTTTGCGACAGACTTTGTGAGCTTGACTGCCTCAACGAGGGGCTTTCTAGTGATTTTGTTTTCCGTGATTGCAATCATTGGGGATGGAGTTGTTGGGGTGCTCTGGAGGACGGCCTCGACGGCCTCGACACCTTGCAGCGTGGCGATGAGTCTGTCAAACATGACGGCGGTCCCACCTCTCTGGACATGCCCCAGTGTGGTGATTCTCGTGTCGAGCCCGAGTCTGTCGACAAGCACATTCATCACGTCGGTTGAGGTGATTGGGGTCAAGTCAGCCGAGATGGCACCCTCAGCAACAATGACAATGGTTTTGCGCTTTCCCCTGGATCTGTGCTTCGAGACAATGTCGCACATCTGCTCCTGCCACTCACGGGATTTCGCTGGCTTTTCAGGGATGAGGATGTAGTCAGCGCTCGTTGCGATACCAGCAGTGAGAGCCAGCCAGCCGCAGTGTCTGCCCATCACCTCAATAACAAACGCTCTTGAGTGAGAGTTTGCCGTCGCGTCGATGTAGTCGATAGCCTGGCAGATTCTTGCGAGGGAGGAGTATGCGCCAATGGTGGAGTCAGTGGAAGACATATCGTTGTCGATGGAGCCCACTGTACCGCAGATGTTGAGGTGCTTGTGGCTGTCGTGTTGGTTCTGTGAAATAACGCCTTGCTCGAGCAGCTCCTTAATCAAGCCAGGCCACTCAGATCTGAACACGTCTGCGCCGGTGAGCGAGCCATCACCACCACAGACAATCAATGCATCAATGCCAGCGCTGATGAGGTTGTGTGCAGCCCTGAGCCTGCCCTGTCTCGTCGTGAACTCCTTGCAGCGGGCAGTGCCAATGTTGGTCCCACCCTCGCTGAGCCAGCCGCGCACCGAGTGCCAGTGCATCTCCTTGATGTAGTCGGAGCCGCCCTTGACCAGCCCTTCGTAGCCCTCGTAGATGGCAAAGGGCTTGCACCCTCTGTAGATGGCTGCGCGAACAACAGCGCGGACACAGGCGTTCATACCTGGAGCGTCACCTCCAGAGGTCATGACACCAATGTTGCGGCGTGGGAGCAGTGAAAGGTCCTTCTGCTGCTGGGCTGCAGTTGTAGTGGTGGTGGAAGTTGTAGTGAGGGTAGGGAACTGAGAGGCGAGGTGCTTGGTGTCCTTGTACAGCGGTGGGGCAGTTGATAATGGGTGTCTGAGCAGTGTGAAGCCCACAAGGTAGCCCAATGGGTCGAGGACATACACCTCGACAGGAGCTATGGCAGGGTATGCCTGCCACTTGATGCTGTCGGCGTTCTTGATGTTCTCGTAAATGAGCTCGAGGCTCTCTGTTCTGAAGACGATGTTAGACTTGAAGGATCTCCAGTCCTTTGTGGCAATGTCCTGCTCGAGCTCGCGGAGGTGGGGGACGTGTGCCTCCTCGTCGTACCTGATCTCGATGGAGGCAGAGTCGTGAGGGAACTGCTGGCCAGAGTGGAGCCTGTACTTTGTTTTAGCAGCGGAGCTGTCCTTGTCATTGTCCTTGTCCTTGTCTGTTTCCGTGTCATTGTCCTTGTCATTGTCCCGTTGCTTGAATCCCACGCAGTTCTGGTAAAAGTCGAGTGCTTTAGCGATGGCACGCTTGTCGGATGATCTGAGCTGGTAGAAGCATGTTCCAGCAACCAGAGGCTTGTCAATTGTCATGATGATCTCTGTATACTTTTTCCAGTTGACTAGTTGGTGGAAAGTGTAAAAGAGGGTTCAAATCAAACAAATGCTTTCCATCCCGCAGTTAAAAGTCAGCCTTCTGCATTTCCATCAAGTGATGACAGGCAGCCAGCCAAAAATTGAGTTTTTTTAAAAAAAATGAAAAAATGGACGAGTCCGGAGTCGAACCGGAGACCTTTCGCATGCTAAGCGAACGCGCTACCAACTACGCCACACGCCCTTGTTATTATCATCACTTCCCCGGACATTAAACACATCCGGAGATAGGATATCGGATATAAACAATAAAAACCGCAAAATCCGTGATAATCTCCGGTTTAAACCCGAGTCACTGTGTGTGTGTGTTTTTTTTTTATAACTACAACCAAATAACTGTTAAAAAAGCACAACATGAAAATCAAGCTCTATAAGAATTAATATATATATAGATAACGGAATATGTTGGAACATAGAGAATGTATCATTCTTTCTCGTTATCCTTCGCAGTGACCTCCAAGTGTTCCAGCTGGTCGAGGATCTCCTGGCACACCGCAACCGAGTCGTAGCCATCAAAAGCGTACACCTCAACCTTGAGTTCGCACACCAAAAAATGCATGTTGCGCCACTGCACAAGCTCAAAGTCATAGCCCACACGCTTCGCCATCCCTGGGCCATACAGTCTGATT
Source organism: Liangdongia dendrica (assembly GCA_030570475.1). Classification (NCBI taxonomy): domain Eukaryota; kingdom Fungi; phylum Ascomycota; class Saccharomycetes; order Phaffomycetales; family Wickerhamomycetaceae; genus Liangdongia; species Liangdongia dendrica. The sequence goes on from JAJLVY010000257.1 coordinate 3,710, forward strand.
CTGTCCCCGTTCTTCTCAAAGATCTTGCCCTCCTCCTTCAGTGTGATGGGGTTGAGCTTGGGGAAGTTGGCGTGCACAAAGAGAATGCGTGGCTGCTTCTCCGTCTCCTGGAGTTCCTGGTTCAGCTCCTGCGCACGCAGATTCTGCTGCAGCTTTTTCCGCTCGATGTTGTAGTCCTCCACAGGGTCATACTGGCCCATCCCGCAGCCCACAAAGTCGTGGTCCATGTTGAAGTGGCCAAAAGCGTTCAGGAACTTGTGCACCTGGTAGTACGTCGAGTTGAGCGCAACAGTTGCAGCCAGAAACGTCTCCTTGTCGCCTTCACCGTCAGAGCCCTGCGAGAAAAGCGGATAGTAGTAGTCTGGGCCGTAGAGGTTGTAGTACAGCGCGAGGAAGAGCTCCTTCGCGTGTGTCGACTTGGAGATCATCAGCTGCCCCGACTCAGAGGTTGGGTCTGGAATGGCACCGGCACGGTCGTGCAATGGCACCTCAGCAGAACCCTTGTCGCGGTCGTCGTAGCCAAAGCGCACACGCTCGTCGCCAACATCAATGCTAGCAATCTTGTAGTAGTCTGGCGAGGTGGCTCTGCGCCAGAAATCTGGCCAGGTGATTAGCCCGGTGTTGATGAAGGGCTCGCTGTCAAAGAGGTAGTCTGGGGCATGGACCGGTATGTTGTCAGCGTCGATGAGCAGTACGTTCTCGAACGAGGACACAATGAGCGCGAGGGCCTTGTACTGGTAGCCAAAGAACTCAAACTTGGCGTGCGCGTCCTCGCCCAGAGCATATGGCAAGAGGATGCACTTTGCGTTGAGGGCTGGGAAGATGCGGGTGCACAGGTCGGGCTCGTACTCCTCAATCGTTGGGATGATAACCTCCACGGGCAGCTTGGACCCCAATGATCTTAGCGACTTGATAGAGAGCAGCGCGAGCCAATTGAACTTCCCACCACCGACGTAAACTATCCCGTTCTTCTTGTAGAGCTGCTTAGGAACTTTGTCTGGGAGCTCGTTCACCACGAGGGAGTGCAGTTGCTTGAGGTGCTCGACATTCTTCTGTGACACATCGAGGAAGCTCGAGAGGTAGTCCTCGCTGAACACGACTCGCGTGTCGCCGTCGTAGCCTGCGTGGTATATACGCTCGTCCGTCTTGTACGTGTCGAGCTTGCTTATCTTGGGCTCGCCCTTCTTGAGGATGTCAAACACGGCCGTGAAAAAATCGTGCGCGAGCTTGAGTCTGGTGCCGCTCTTGTCATCGTCAGAGTCGAGTTTCTTGATGGTGTTGATGATGTCTGCAGCGTCAGCTATTCTCAGCTTTTGTTTCTGGCTCTTTTGCTGCTGATTTTGGTCTTTCCCAGAGCCCTTGATTCTGTTGGCGTGTGACTTGTAGAAAGGCACTGTCGCGTCGCTGCCAACCATTGGCTTGGACGATCCCAGTGTCTCATGCTGCGGGTCGACATTCACGTCGATGTCATTATTATGAAGGTGGTTATTATATACAGGGGTGGTGGATGCTGGGTTCCTGGAGAGATGCTTGTTTGTAAACTCGAGGAGCGATGTGTAGTTGATGATGATAGAGAGCGTGATGAAGATCGAGATGAGCAGCGTCGACCTCTTCTTGAGTGCCCGCTTGGCCTTGTAGAACAGCAGGTTCATTGTGCTGGTTCTGTTGTGAGTTGTGCTGATGATGGTGTAGCGAGAAGGAAAGAGTGGGAGTCTTCGTGTATATAGATAGCTCTTTGCTCTTTCAACTTTTCCCAAAACTGCCAAACTCTGAGAACTGGACTGTGCTGTGCTGGGGAACCGAGGAATTGGGTGAGAACCAGAAATGGGTTGCGGTTGTTGATATATGATAGATATATGATATAGATATGCCTATATAGTAAGAATAGGATCCCTATTAAAAACAATACTATAATAATTAATACCAGTATCTTCTACCGGTACTATATATATGTCTCAGAATCCCAAGACAAAGAACGGATTCACCTCAACTTTTGTTCGCAGAAAAAGAAATGGCGTTGAAAGAGGACAAACGTGAGATCCAAACTGACTGTACTGTGCAGGCGGACGTGCAGACTAGTTTAGTTATGCTGGACTTGGTTTGACACTCGACCTAGTAATATCAGTCCCAGTTTAGTTTGGTTAGCCCGTTCCGACTTTTCATACTTTTTCAGGACGCGACAGAAATGTTTTTTCTTTTTTTTTTCTCTCTCTCCAAATGCACACTCTTCATGCAATGCATGAAGAGTGTGCATTTGGTGCATGATGGGTACATGAAGATGCAGTCGTTATGCAGGATTAAATATTTCCTAAAAGAGAAACAACTGGACACTACCATGTGGTATTATAGTGGTGGTGTGGGTAATAAATATATACTGTTATATTATATAGATCCATAGTGTACAGGTCACCAAATGTGTTCCATTCCCTGATAAGAGAGAGAGAGAGAGAGAAGAGAAAATTATCAACAAGCTCAATAACCCAACTTACACTCAACTGCATTGTTATCATTATCACCATTATCACCACCAGCAGTCCACTTCTGATAAAAAAACCAACTAACAGCAATGAACAATAGGCACTTCAAAACCTTTTCCCCTTGTTCCCTGTGAGGTAAACTCTGTATAGTCAACCACGCAGGGTGTAACCTTGCTCCCGCATCCAGGTGCCAACATCTACATATATAGTACTGCTCTTTGCTCTTCTCCTCACTATTTATCATACTCTCGATCATCATCATCATCATCTTGATCCACTAGACAGATCGCTGTCTTTCCTCTTTCCAGCACAGCGTCACACATGGTACATTGATTCTCGATCTTTATATTTTTTTTTTTTGCATTTTCTTCTTCGACACCTCTTCACTTTGTTCGCATTTGAAATAATCCGTGAATTTATCTTGCGTTATGCTCAATGCCTGCTTCATGCCTATATACACTACACGACACCGCTTGACGCAATCGAAATCGAACAAGACTTCTCAATGACATACATTTACATTTATAAAAGGGCAAAGCCACCGACGCACATAAATAAGAGGAGTAAAATGAAACATAGTCATAAGCCTAATCTTTTAGGCAACACTGCACCCACAAACACACACACACACATAGGACGGGTATCAAAGCCTGTTTTGAGGTGGTATGTGTCTCTTGTGTAATATATAACATTTTATTTTGACGCGTCTAGTCGAGCCCAAAAAAGATAACAGGTTGTCTTAAAACAAGGGGGGACTCAGTCGTATTAACATCGATCTGAGGCTTTGTCATTTTAACCATATAAATAAAACACACGCCTCCCAGCCATTATACTCTATCGTTGATCAGAAATTCCACGTTACTTGTTCAATCATAGTTCATGGTTCTCTCTTTTTTTTTCGCTTGTGCCCATCAGGTACTATTCAATTCAAATCAATGCATTTCTTTTTCAAATCTACTGCACTAAAAAAATTTCATCTGGTTGGTCTGTGCATTTGCACCACGTATACATATGTATATTGAGGTGCATGTTGATGCATAAATAGCAGCACGAAAACCGTTTTTATTTTTGTTTCATAATAAAGATTTCAGCCATTGATTGATCTTTGGTGACATCTTGAAATTATTCTATATATTGGATTGCATTGGTATATATGTACAAGCTATATAAATACATCCCACTCACAGATTCTCTTCGATCGCACTCAATCTGTCAGGAGTGACGGCAACCATGCCTCTATAGCTCATGTTGAAAGTACCTCTCCCCTGGGTCAAGCTTCTGAGCTTTGGCAAGTACCCAATCATCTCCTTCAATGGCACAACAGCATGGACCGTTTGCGAGTTCCCCGTAGCACTAGTCTGTGCACTGCTCATTGTGAAATCGCGAGGCACGTACTGATCAGCAGCAATGTCCTGGTACGCAACAGCCTCAATCGCAGAGTTATCCTCGTCAATGGACTCGATCACAGCATTCCGCCCGCTCGTGAGGTCCTGGATGACAGCACCAATGTCGCTTGCACCCACTTCGAGGTCAACCGTCATCACAGGCTCAGCGAGGTGGAAGTTGTCAGCATCGCTCGTGACTTGGCCCAGAACGCTTCTCATGAGTGGGTTCCAGGCAATAAGCTCAGTCGCGTCCGCTGGGAACTTGACGTCGGTGACGGTGATGAGGACAGAGTGTAGTGGGAGTCTCTTGACAGGTCCGTTCTGTAGGGCTGGAATCGTTCCTGAGATGAGCGCGTTCACAATGTTTGTTCCTGGAACAAGGGAGCTGTCAAAAGTGGACAATGGCGGTGGGATCAAGTAATTATTGTCGCCAAGCTTGACTGCATTTCCTGGGAGTTGCTCTGCTGCTGCTCCTCCTTCTCCTCCTTCTTCTTCAGTAATAGGCTCGATACTCACAGTGATGGAGTAGCCATCTCCTGTGGTGCTAGCAGCATGGCTACTAGTTTCTGTTTCTGTTGCTGTGAGTACAGCATTCACACATTCTCTATATGAAACCATAACTTTACCAATCTCAAATTTTGCCTTGAGACCCTTAAGTCTGTCTGTGGCGATTTCCAAATGCAGCTCACCGAGCCCAGAGAGTAATGTCTGTCCAGTTTCTTCATCAACAGACACGTTCAAACTTGGATCCTCTCTAAGCAATAACGCGAGGCCCTCGTCCATAGCACGCTTGTCCCCTGCAGTACGAGGCTCCAAGGATCTAGTGAAAACAGGTGGTGGCACCTCTATTGGGTTGATCACGATGGCGAGGTCCTCCTTTGTGAGCTTGCGCTTGTTTGTCTTACACAGCACTGTGTCACCTGTCTTGAGCTCGTCGGTGACAATGACACCAATATTACCTGTGGAAATCTCCTTAACCTCCTGAGGAACATCTGCATGCATCACAAGCAGCTTTCTAACGTTAATTTCCGTGGTGCTAGTACTACCACTACCACTGGTGGCACGAGTGACTGTGATGGTGGAGTTGGACTTGAGAGAACCAGAGTAGACACGCACAAACACGAGTGGGCCTCTGATAGGATCATGCACAACTTTGAATGCAAGAGCAACGGTGAGGACGCTGGAGTTGTTAAAGAGGTGGCCCTCTGGTGTCTTTGTGACGGGGACGTTTGTTTCTGGGGCGCGCTCAACTGGTGAGGGCAGATATTCTGTGATGGCATCCATCAGAGGCTGGACACCAATGTTCTTGAAACTGGCACCACAGAGTACTGGGATGGCATAGTGTGCAAGAGTTGACTTTCTGATTGCCTTTGTGAGGATCTGGGGCGGCACTTGCATGTAGTCTTCAGTCTCGAGGAAAGAATTGATGACAGCTTCGTCAAACTCGCCCAGCGTTTCAACAAGTGACTCTCTGCATTTGGCCAGCTCCTCTAGCTGTTCGCCTTGCAAATCATGGACCTTGATGTCGCTGTTTTCGTCCCACTTGATGAGTTTCATGTTGACGACATCGAGCACACCGCAAAACTGTTCCTCGCTACTACTACTACTATCAACACTACCAGCAGCAGCAGTAGTAGTTTTTTCAAAGTAGGGCACATTGCAGAGCAAGACGCGTGTGTGCAGTCTGGTGATGATCTCCTTAACTGTTCTACCAAAGCCAGCGCCCTGTCTATCCATCTTGTTGACGAAGAATATCTTTGGGATGCCCGCGCTCTGCTTAAAGACATGCTCTGTCTGGGCCTCAACGCCAGCAACAGCGTCAAGGATTGTGACAGCACCATCGAGCACCTTGAGCGCCCTGATCACCTCGAACCCAAAGTCAGCGTGTCCGGGGGTGTCAATGAGGTTGATCCTGTGTCTGTTCCAAGGGAAGGTGATGGCTGCGCTCTGGATGGTGATACCACGCTCGCGCTCCGCAGGGAGGTAGTCCGTGACTGTGTCGCCGTGGTCGACATTGCCTATGCGGGTGGTGATACCAGAGTAGTAGAGCATGCGCTCTGTGGTTGTGGTTTTGCCAGCGTCGATGTGGGCGATGATGCCAATGTTGCGAGTTTTGGCGATGGGTGTCTTGGAGAGCAGTGATTGTGCTGAAGAGAAGGCGCGTGTGAAAGACCTCGGCACAGTCCTAGCTGTAGTTCTTGTGAGGGGCTGTATAAGTCCCATTGTTTGCTTCTTCTGCTTCTGCCTCTGCTTCTGCCTCTTCTTCTGCTTCTTCTTCTGCTTCGAGTGTAGTAATGTGTATTGATTGTTATACCAAGTCTTCTTCCACTGCTGGAATCTTTTAGAGTGCACGTACCAACTAAAGTTGTGCTTCAATTTCTACAGAGGACGAGGACAGGTGTTTTGTGCTGCTGTGCTGCTGTGATTCTGTTTCAATGTTGTTTGGGGGATATATAGACTCGTCTAGATGAGCGTTTAGAGATTGGCAAAAGAGTTCAAGAGGACACACATCCTTTTGGACTTTTTCTTTTTAGGACTTCTTTCTTTTAGACTTCTTCTTTTTTTTTGAATGGAAAGAAAAATATTAAAACATCAACAACCAACGCAAACCAAGTTCAAAACCAAGTTCAAAACCAAGTTCAAGACCAAACCAGCCAACCGATGACCACCTTTGACATCAAAAAGACATACCTCAGCTTCCTTGAGGAGGACAGCGAGATGACCATGCCTATCGCAGCCATTGAGTCCCTCGTGACCCTCCTCAAGGTGAAGCAGCCTTCCACATCCACTGAGCTCATCAAGCTGCTCCAGGACGCTACAACCACGCTCAAGGACAGCATCCCCAACGCCATCTCCCTGTCAGCGGGGTGTGACCTGTTCATGCGTTTTGTGCTGCGTAACACACACCTCTACCACGACTACGAGTCGTGCCGCCGCCACCTCGTGGAGAATGGGCAGCTGTTCCTCGAGCGTTCCAAGGCGTCGAGGGCCAAGATCGCAGAGATTGGCGCCAAGTTCATCACAGACGACGACACCGTCCTCGTGCACTCCTTCTCGAGAGCGGTGTACTCGCTGCTGAGCCATGCGGTGCAGCAGAAGACGCGGTTCAGAGTGATTGTTACAGAGGCGCGTCCAACGCTCCAGGGCGAGACGATGGCACAGCTCCTCCGCGTACAGGGCGTCCCAGCGGTCGTTGTGGTTGACTCTGCTGTGGGCTGTCTCGTGCACAAGGTGGACAAGGTGCTTGTGGGCGCTGAAGGTGTTGCTGAGAGTGGTGGGATCATCAACCATGTCGGGACGTACCAGATTGGTGTCCTTGCAAAGAGCGCCAAAAAGCCATTCTACGTGGTGTCTGAGAGTCACAAGTTTGTGAGAATGTTCCCATTGGCGCCAGACGACATTCCTAACCAGGAGCCTCTCCAGTTTACCACATTGAGTGGTTCCAGTGGTTCTAGTGGCTCCAGCAGCTCACCAGCCATCGACTTTACACCTCACAACCTCATCACTGCATTGATCACAGACCTGGGTGTCCTGACTCCTAGTGCAGTCTCTGAAGAACTGATCAAAATGTGGTATGACTGATATATTTATTGATATTATATTATATTATATTATAATATAATATATAATAATATATAACCAACAATAGCATTCATTTTCATTTTCATTAATTGATTGATTGATTAATTGATTGATTAAACTAAACAAAATTAAACTCTGTTCTCGTCGAGCTCAGCAACGCTCTTTTCCTTTGACACAACGAGCTTGATATTCTCCAGGATATCGCTGAATGAGTCAAACTGTCTGAATGGGATCTTCTCGCGCTGGCAGTACGTAACCAGGTCCTTGCCTCGTTTAGCAAAGAGCAAGTCGGTCTCCTTGGCGGCACTCAAATCAGACACACCGTCACCGCAGTAGAACAACACTTGTTGCTCACTACCAGACGCAGCACCAGACGACGCAGCATCCTTATTTGCATCCTTGTATGGCTTGATGGCCCTTGACTTGTCGTGGCCAAAGGGCGTGTCGTCTCTGTAGACAATCTCCCACGAGCCATCCGCCTTGACATCAACCCCATTCGACACAATCTCAATCTCGCTCGCAGCCTCCGCGCCAACCAGCTTCTCCAGCAGCGCCCTGATGATGGGCTCCATGCCGCTGCTCACCACAATCACAGGCACGTCGTTCGCCTGCGCCCAGTGGAACGCCTCCTTGAAGCCTGGGTCAAGCTCAACGTTGGCGAGCAGGTATGCCACACACTCGTCAAAGGGCGTGGTGACGGACTCGAGCATCTGGGAGAACGCGTCGCGGAAGGAGACTGTCCCCGCGAGGATGGCGTCGTTCAGCTCCTTGCGCTTGGGGTACCCAAACCCAATGTTGTCAGTGAGGTAGTCGTTGCTGTCCTATTTGATTTTGTCAGTGTTGCTATTCTTCGTCGATTGGGTGGTAACAAAACAAAACACATACCTGTAGTGTCACAGTACCGTCAAAGTCTGTGAAGATGATGGCCTTCTTCCCAGCGTGTTTGGACATGGTCAATTGCAATTGCTTCAAACTGCTTCAAACTGCTTCAAATTGCTCAACTGCTCAACGTGAACCAGGTTGGTTGGCTTTGACAACTTGTTTCTGCTCTCATTTGGTGATCCTGATTATGTAATTATTTCGGTGACGTCATTTGTGGGTTTCCCAGAAAAGTGAAGAGTGAAGAGTGGATCAAGAGTGTACAATACAATATAATATAATAAGTCATGTCACTCCACGCCAAGCAGACGTCAACAGTCGTGGGCGCACTCAAGTGCCAGAGAGACTCCTACCTCAAGCACCTCACCACCACAGTCGTCTCTTGCACACCAGAGTCGCCTTCTCAGCAGCAGCACCAGCAGAATACCCAAAAGTACGCTGTTGAGTTCCAAGACACAGTCCTTTTCCCACAGGGTGGTGGCCAGCCAGCTGACCATGGTGTAGCCATCCTCGCAGACAGACCACCTATCCCAGTCACTCATGTCAGAAGAGAGCAGCTCCGCGCAGTGCATCTTCTCGAAGAGCCTGTCCCGGTGGGCGCACAGGTGACACTCGAGGTGGACTGGCCAAGACGCTTTGCACACATGCAGCAGCACACGGGCCAACACTTGCTCTCCTGTATCCTCGACTCTAAACAGCCAGCATTCACTACTCTCGGCTGGAATATGGGCGAGTTTATCAACTATGTCGAGCTCTCGAGAGAGCTGCAGCCACACGAGGTGGAGGAAATCAGTCGTGAGGTGAATGAGAGAATCCTTGAAAACCTCAACGTTAGTGTCGTTGAAACATGTGCCCCTGCAGATGAAGCCACCAATGATGACGCTCACTACGACACTGAAAAGGGTGTCTTGAGATCCATCCACATTGGCAACATCAGCGTCTTGCCATGCTGTGGGACACACTTGTCAAGCACCGGCCAGATCCAGTCCCTCGCATTGCTCCACCAGGTTCCGGGAAAAAATGCATCTTCAAAGCTATACTTCCTCCTGGGTGACCGTGTTCGCCAGTACGCTGTCTCGACACATGCAGCAATCAGATCCACCGCTGCTGACCTCTCCTGCGCAACTGATCAAATCACCGAGAAAATCCAGCTCTTGAACCTCAACTACAAGAAGGCTGTCAAGAAGGAACAGGCATGGAAAGAGGCTGTGGCAGACTCTGATATTGCACACATCAGTGCAAAACTAGGGTCCGACGGCGGCGTGGAGGTTGTGTCACTGTACAAGCCTGGCGTGGGCATGGATTATCTCGCCTTGCTCCACAAGCGTACGTGGAAACATGTTCCAAAGGGCAAGATTGTAGTGCTGCTTGGCACAGAAGCACTGCTCATCTATGGTACCAACCAGGACAAGATCAAGGAGGTTGCTAACCATGTCAAGACACTCGTGCCAACTTTGCAAGGCGGTGGTGGCAAGGGCAAGTGGCAGGGCAAGATCACCTCGATGGATAAAGCTGAAGCCGATGCTGCTGCTGCCTACCTCAAGGGTTTGTAATATGTTATTTATTTATGGATAGACCTGTGTATATATATCTATTTCTCTATTTCTCTATTTATCCTCTCCAGATCCAGATCCAGATCTGTTTCCATTGTTATCTCATGCGATCGGTAGTAAATGCTGCATGCAGCATTGTTTACATTTCGATTAACGTCCGAAGTGCTAAACTGCCCCGGCCGCACAGCAATGTATATATATTTATATATATATAAACCATCCACAGTACCACACCCCCTTGGTTCCCTTTTTTAACAAACCACAAACTAGTAATAAGCTACTACTACTACTACTACTACTACTACTACTACTACTACTACTACTACTACTAC
>JAJLVY010000258.1:0-13896 GCA_030570475.1 Liangdongia dendrica
TAGTGGATCGAGAGAATCAATGCCTTCATTAAGAGATATCGAAGAAAAACAGGAGGAGTTGAAAAAGTTTTTGAAAAAGAAATTACAAGGTGCAGACTTTGATGAGTTTATACGCAGAAGAGGTTTGTTTAATGATACTGATCTGGGTGCAAACTTTGTCTTGAAGAAGTCTGAGGTTATGCAAAAGTTGAGAATTGCTAAAGAAAAAGGTGACAGAGACTCCATTAGACATTACACTCAAAAACTGCAAAAATTGGAAGCTGAGAACAACAAGAAAAACGGGTCCAAGAATGTCAATAGTGCAACTAGTGATCAATTTGCTGAACTAAATGAGAGAAACAGAAGAAGAAATATTGACCATATCAGAAAGGCTGAGTTGAGAAATAGTGAACTGAAGAGAACTGGTACTGCTGATAAGAGTAATCCATTTAGAAGATTGTCCACCAGAGCAAGAATGTACTACCAAGAAGCCAAGAATGAAGAGAATGAAAAGGCTAAGAATGATGCTCTAGCCAAGGCAGCCAAGGAGAAGGAAGAACAAGATGAAAAGGACAAACTTCTAGGAAATGCAAAGTACAGATCATTAGGCGAAATGGATAAGTTGGTTGCCACCATTGATGTTCATTTCGATTTGGGTTTATAAAGTTTGAAAAACAACAATTGTAATATTATTGAAACAGTGTACTTTTTTTGTAGATTATTCTGATATTACATTTGTTAAAATGTCAAAAAGTGTTTTTTTTTTAATTTATACGTCCAAGCAAAAAAATTGACAAAGACAATGGTCCCCGATGAGATTGCTAAAAAAGTTATTAAAACCTTTCAAAATGCCCAGTTAAAGGGGAAACCAGTAACTAAATCAAATGGTGTTAAAGAATGGACGGTTCTGTGTGGGATTGTGGCTGTTCATCCGGACAATACCACCAATGTTCTTGCCATCTCAACGGGTGTTAAAGCTACTCCAGATGCTAAACTGGCTGACTCTGCCGGTAGATTGCTACATGATATGCATGCTGAAGTGCTATGTATGCGAGCTTTCAATTGGATGCTGATTAAGGAGTGTGCTAATGTTGGCGAGAGCGAATATGTTGTCCGTGTTGAAGGTGAAGACCAAAGGTTTAGGTTTAGATGGGAGACCAATATTGAGCTTGCGATGTATGTTTCCGAAACACCATGTGGCGATGCTAGCTTAGAGTTGTTGACCAACGATAGTAATATTAATGATGCAGAGTGGACCAAAGTGACGCAGTTGCAGAATGGAGTGTTGAGAGGCCGTGAAGATTTCAAACAGCTTGGAAAAGTTCGCACCAAACCTGGAAGAAGGGATTCACCAATGACGTTGTCAAAGAGCTGTTCTGATAAGTTGGCTTTGAAACAAGTATCATCTTTGTTGAATGGTGTTATATCATCATTTATGGAGCCTGTGTTTTTGGATTACTTGATTTTACCCAAAGAACGAATAATCGATAGGGCCATACAAAGATGTTTTACAGATAGATTATCAACTTCGAAGTTGAGTCCACGCTATTTCAAAGTGTTGGCTACATCAATGCATCATGAATTTGAGAAAACAACAGAGGATCAATCACCAGCAAATTTGTGTTTGGTATACGTCCCTAAGTACCAGTTGAATGAATCCATCATGAATGGTGTTAAAGAAGGATTTTATAAGAAGAAAGGGATACGAAAAAACGGTGAGAGTGTCTTGTGTCGTGAAAAATTGTTTGAGAACGCTCGTCAGTTTATTGACACCACAACTTGTACAAGTTACGTGGAATGGAAAGCACAAAACACAGATAGAAGCCAAATCAAAGAATTGGCATATGAACAGCTTGGTGGATGGTGCACTACAAGAGGTGATGATTTCGATATATAAATGTAGGTAGAATGCATGTATTTATAATAATAATAATAGTGATATTGATAGTGATAGTGATGAGTTGTAGGTAGTTGATAATGAACCATTTATTCTTCGTCATCATCATCGTCATCGTCATCATCGATATCAACGACTGTAGAGTTCAAAGTTAGTCCATGCTGTAAATCGTTAATCATATGGTACTCACCCGCAGCTTTATCTGCAGCCTCAACATCAATGGCATATTCTGCAGCCTGTATAGCGTCTTGTATTTCTTCGTTGTCAGTCAGGTCTATTGGTTTTTGACCACCTTTGTTCTTTATGCTAAAAAAAAAGTGTTAATCTTGTAGTCAGGGTATGTTAAATTCGGAGTCGCTTACGTCACATCAGCACCAGCGTCGATCAATTCACCAACGATGAAGGCACCGTGCTCTGGTTCAGATTCACTGTAGCGCACAGCCAGATGTAGAGGGGTGTCGCCATCAATGTTGTTCTTTGGATCCAATTCAACGCCTTCCTGGTCCAGCAATATGTCCAATGCCTCATATGACCCATATTTACAGGCCAGATGCAGCGGTGTGTTGCCCAACGCGTCGGTGGAGTTGTTGATTATGTCTGCTATCTTGGTAGCGTCTGCTGCGTTCTTTAGAATCTCCTCCACGAGATCGGTGTTATTGCGGCGAGCAGCATCCAGTATCTGTTCCTTGGAAGAAGCACCCTCACTCATCCTGTGTGTCCCTGTCTCTTTTTATGTCGCTACCTCTTTACCTCTCTAGACGGTACTTATGTATTATGTATCTTCACCACCTCCTATTATGATACTCTCTAATAGTCGCGAACGCGTTCTGGATTTCAGATTGATGTCCGGGTGATTCTGTTCACTATTAACAGATCTAGTGATGTGAGTGGAGGTAGTGGTAGTGGTGGTGGTGGTACATCTGGGCACAGTCTGAGAGCTAGCTTGTAAGAGAGCCAGGCGGTATTTGTTTTATCAGCTTTCTTTTCTTGTTGAAGTAGTTTATTAGAAAAGAAGAAGTGAAAGTGAAAGCGAATGGCTATGGTGTTTTACCTATTTGTATAAATTACAACTACAGTAGCACAGTCTGTTGACGTCCTAGATGAGACAGACATATCTTGTTTCCTTCTTTCCTTCTGACTGACTGACTGAACTTGTTCTTCTTTTCTCCAGTTTCGACTGTTTCTGGACCTGGAAAAGCAGCACATACCAAAGCAAGTACCCCCAATACCGAATGATTCCATACCACTGTAGTCACTGCTCACACTCTCCAAGGCCAAACAACAAACAACAAACACCAGCAGCTGGTCTTCCTCTGTTCTTCCTGCTGGTTGACTTGTCTTGACAACACGAAAAAAACATATGAAAATTTTAAGCTCTGAATATCAACACTGAAGAACGAACACACACTCAAAGCAAAGCAAAAAGACACGGTCGCTGGTAGAAATGGATATTCTAGAGATCCTTCACAGAACACAGCTGCCGGACAATGCCATCAGACAGGGGGCGGAAGAGGCACTGGCACAGGCCTTCGAGGCGGACCCATCACAGACTGCATTGACATTGTTACAGATCGCCAGCAACAAAGAAACACACGTCAGCATCAGACAAAGTGCGCTGCTCAACTTAAAGAGGATAGTCCCACTACACTGGAGTGCTGGGTTTGAGAAATTCAAGGGCGTTGCAATCGCACAGGAAGTGAAGATCCAGGTTAGATCTGTGCTGCTCGAGCTTGTCACTGGTGATGCTGACTCCAAAATCAGAAATAGTGCATCGTACTGTGTGGTTCAGATTGCTGCTGTGGACTATCCAGACGAGTGGCCAGACTTGCTGGAGATTCTGTACTCAAAGATGGTTTCCCTTGATAGTGTTGCCGTTCTTGGTGGGCTATCTCTGTTGCAAGAATTGTTTGATGACTTGGTGACAGAAGAACAGTTCTTTGATGGAGGTGTTGGGTTTGCTACAATTGACCAATGCTTGAAATTGTTAACTAATGACCAGGTTTCTGATGAAATCAAAACCGCCACTGCACATTTATACAAAACATGTCTACTTCAATTGCAAAACCCAGCTGTTTTAGAAGATGAATCCAAGATTCCGGAATTTCAGCAACACTTTAAACAAGTTTCAAGCATATTTAATGCCCTATTACAAAACCAAACGATGGACATCCAAACTGTCTTGCTTAGAAGTGCTATTTATTCAATTTTGTACGTGCTGAACACAGAGTTTCCAGAGGATATTGCATCTGCACAAGAAGATCAATTGGTCCTGCAAACTAATTTGATGAATGATATCATCACTACTTCACAAATTTACATTGATGTTGTTGTTTTGGAAAATCAAGACAAGTACACTGGTAATAACAACCCTGACATTTCAACTTCAGTTGCATTGAACAATCTACTGATTGAGCAATTTGGCTTATTCGGGACACTGAAGAACATTTCATCATTAAGCAATGCCCCAACAGAGTATTTCTTTGACTCTATCCTGGCCTCGTGTTTCATCCCACTAGAAACTGAAACTCACTGGTTGAGTGATTTCAACGACTTTGTTTCAATAGAAACTGAAGTGTCTGGTGAATTTGTGGCTAGAAACGCTGTCTTTGACTATGCCACTGAAACTGAAAAGGAGGACACTGGCCTATTATTCAATTGGTGTGTTGAAAAGATGATGGGTTTATGTGAAGTTGATGACTGGAAGAGCAAAGAAGCATTGTTGTACCTGCTTGGTGTTATAAGCCGTAATGAGACGGAATACAGCAATAACACAAAATACACTCTTGTTGACATTCTAAACAAGTTAATTGCATTTGTTTCTGACAAGGAACTATTGGTGAGAGCCAGAGCTATACTAGTTATTCCACAATTTTTGGAAAAATATAAAGATCAACTAAAACCACAGGATTTTGGTATCAAGTCATTGATTGAGGCTCTGAGATTTGCAAACAATGATGAATCACTACTGTTGAAATCCGCATTTTTGATTTCTTTGGAGGGTTACAATTCATTCCTGCAATTAAACATTGTTCCATCGGAAACCCAAGAAGTTATCTTCCAACTTTGTGAAGCCGTTTTGGCAGATGCTGAACAAGACACATCTGCAATGATTGCTGAATCAATTGGCTACGCCATCAAAATTCACAAGGCCTCGATCAAGGCATTGTCATTGTTGTTCAAAGTTGCATCAAGTGACCCAGCCAACTTGCAATTGGTGATTGATATCGAAGATGCCTTGGAAACGCTATTGGATGGCATTGATATGCAGACATACTTGACCTACCTGCAGAACTCATTACCGCATTTACTCGCCACTGTTGAGTCCTGTGCATCTATGAATTATGAATACACCCCACAATTGAGTCTTGGTTTGCAGATATTAAACATCTTCATATACAACTCCCCAGAGCAGTACCCTGAGGCTGTTTTCAAGATCTTGGACCCAACTATTTCCAAGTTGTTACTAAATGCCAATGATGATCAGATCCTACAGACTGGTGCTGAAGTTTACAACTCTCTGCTGCAGAAATCGCCAGCCCAATTCTTTGATGTGAATACAGTGCTACAAATCTTGAGCAAATTCTTGGACCCAACACTAAGTGACAGTGCTGCTATGAATGTGGGTTCACTGGTGATTTCCACTGTGACTAAATTCAATGACAACCTGGACAGTATGCTTCCGCAGATTTTGGAAGCCACCACAAAGAGACTACTGAATGCTGAAAAGTTGCTGATGATTGAGGATTTGTTGTCGGTGCTGTGTTTCATGGTTGAAACAAATGTTGGGCAAACAGTTTCCTTTTTAAAGAACATTGACATTGCTGCTATTTTCAACATCTGGTTTGACAATTTCACAGTGCTGACTGGCGATAAGATTAAAGAGAACTGCATTGCACTATCAAGACTGTATGCTGCTGATGTTGAGTATGACTTTACAGTGAATGGTGATGAATTGGTTGATATTGATTCTGATATCATCATTACGAGATCGATGAAGCGTAAGCAAAAGTTCCAACAAGTTTCTGTTCCATTCAAGATCATCAAGCTATTGGTTTACGAATTGAATATACAAGCTTCTCAGAAACCAGATGAAGGCTATTACGGTATGGTGGGTGATGGTATTGCAGATGGTGATGATGATGGGTGGGAAGATATGGATGAGATTAGTGAGTCTTATGAAAAGTTGCAGCAATACGTTGAAGTTGATCACCATGATCATGAAGGTCATGAACACCACCACCACCAAGATAATGATATCAAAGATTATTTGGTTGATTTCTTCAAACAAGTGGCTTCTAAGAATATGAAGAACTTCAAAGACATTTACAACAATCTAACAGATGATGAGAAACAGGTGTTGACAGAAAGCATTGTCTAAAATAAAGATGGTATCAATCAAATGAAATCAAATGAAATCAAATCAGTAATATGTATGATTCTATATAGCTTGCTACAAAATTAATTATAAATAATTGCACGTACGGTCAGTAAGTAGCACATATACACATATACACATATACATACATACGCTTTACACAATATCTTTTTATCTTGATGTATATATATATAATAATAATACACAAAAAAAATAAACGCACTCCGCGACGGGGAATTGAACCCCGGTCTACCATGTATTGCCAAATGAACGACAAACGGTGATTCTAGCCACTAAACTATCACGGATTCAGAAATTAAATACAGAAAGTCCCGTTACCTGGAATCGAACCTGGGTCACGGCGGCCACAACGACGTGTACTGCCCACTATACTATAATGGCATCTCTTGTGAGCCTCTGGCACTCCCCTTTGAGGCGCCCCCGCTGCCCATAGCGCGGACCGGGGTGGACCGGCCGGGTAACCAGATTTTTGGTGAGGGTGGCGACTTTTGGTGTAAAATGTAAATAACCAAAACAGCGCCAGCTAGAAGAATAGATATATTGGTAATTGGTAATATTGGTAATTGATCCACAGGATATCACACACAGCAATGGACCACGATCCGTACAGATGGGGCAGACCCTCAGACACCACATACGGCGAATACAACCACGAGATTGCCCACGCCAGCATCGACCACACTGAGCACAGCGAGCACAACATGCCAACAATGCACACGCAGCAGCCAATCGTCACCGGTACCTCTGTCGTCGCCATCAAGTTCGACAAGGGCATAATAATCGCTGCAGACAACTTGGGTTCCTACGGCTCCCTCGCCAAGTACTCCAATGTGGAGAGATTGTTGCCTGTTGGCGAGAACGCTGTCGTTGGGCTCTCTGGCGACATCTCTGACTTGCAGTACGTTTCTGAGTTGTTGGAGGACTTGCAGACAGACGAGAACTACGACAACGACGGCGAGGCTCTAAAGGCAAAGCACATACACGAATTCCTATCCAGAGTGTTTTACAGCAGAAGAAGCAAGATGAACCCATTGTGGAACTCGGTGGTTGTCGGTGGGCTCGACGACGACGACAAGCCATTCCTCAAGTACGTGGATCTATTGGGTGTCACCTACGCCTCGCCAACCATCGCCACTGGCTTTGGGTCGTACTTGGCCATCCCATTGTTGAGAAAGGTGGTGGCCAAGGAAGAGGACGTTGCCCATGTGAACGAGGAGACTGCCAGAAAGACTGTCCAGGAGTGCATGAAGGTGTTGTTCTACAGAGATGCGAGATCCCTCGACAAGTACTCCTTGATCACCATCACCAAGGAAAAGGGTGTTGTTTTCGAGAAGGGCCTCAGACCCCAGAACCAGAGCTGGAGATTCGCCAGACAGATCAAGGGCTACGGCACGCAGACCGTCTAGCTCCACTTCCAGCCATAACATCCAGCCATAACATCCAACATCTAACATCCAACAACACAAATCAATCCATTCTTTGCACTGCTTCCTGCTTCGCTTTGTAGAAAACTTCGCTTCGTAAACTGAAAATCTTTCTTCTCCAGAAAAAACGAAAAAGTCGTAAATTTCGAAAAGCTGCTCTGCTGCTGTTGCTGCTGTTGCTGCTGTTGTTGCTGGGAATACACGACAAACAACGAAGCTGAAGCAGGCTCTGTGGCTGATCGATTCTGTTGCTGCTGCTGCTGCTGTTGCTGGTGACTGCTGCTGCTTTTCTCCCCCCTGTGTTTCACTGCTGGCTATACCTCTTGTGTTGATCCCGTTGTTGCTTTGATAAGAAAAGCCCTGGAACAGTAATAACAGTAATAATAACAACCCAGCCGATGCCTGGGAACTTTGACATCACAGTGCTGGGGTCCTCGGGTGGGCCCCTCGAGGGCATAACGTCCTCCTTCCTGCTCAAGCCCTCCTACATCTCATACTCAAAAATCATCAATGGCTCGCTCTCCCAATATCTGTTGAACGTGGACGCTGGTTCTGGGCTGGGAAGACTCTGTGAGCTCATAAGAGACTCACAGAATAGCGACGAGGACCGTGTCACTAATACTCTCCTCGAGTTTTACAAGGACGCCTGCACCATTGACGAATACACAACTGCCGTGAAGCCAATACACCCATTTGCACGCCTCGACAAGGATCTGGAATCTACATCGAAGGCCAATTCCAATGCCAATGCCAATACCAATGATAAATCATCAAACCACATAGAACCTCTATCATCCATTGAAATTGCATACAAAATCATCGATCTCATGAAAAACTACCTCATTACACACCCGCATCTCGACCACATCAGTGGCCTGGTAATAAACAGTGCTGGGCTCAAGTACAAAGGAAGAACAAAAGTCTACGGCCTCTACGACACCATCGAGGCCCTCCAAGAACACGTCTTCAATGACGTGGTTTGGCCTGACCTCTGCTGCGATAAAAACGGAAACTTTATAGATCTTGTCGAGCTGGATAATCAACAGGAGTATAGAGTCTCGCAGGTGTTCAGCGTCACCCCGTTCAAAGTCAGCCACGGATGTATCCAAAACGAGGCACACAGATACCAGAGCACCGCATACCTGATACGCGACACCACCGCAGACCGGTTTCTCATGATATTCGGCGACGTTGAGTCGGATGGGAACTCGCACAAGATCACAAACCTGAAAATATGGAACAACATCGCGGGCCTCATAAGCCAGAAGAAGCTCCAGACCATCATCATCGAGTGCTCCACCTTCAACGTACCGAGGGGACAGCCATTGTATGGCCACTTGACCCCAAACACCTTGTTTGACGAGCTGCTCGTGCTCAACCAGATTGTGTCATCGCGGTACCCTCACAACCCAAAGCCACTGCAGGGATTCAACATCTTGATATCGCACGTCAAGGACACTCGATGTCTGGCGTCTGACCCCAAAATCAAGATCCTTGCGGAACTGCAGCAGCTCAATGACAAGTTCAAGCTGGGCATAAACTTCACTATCGTACTTACAGGACAAACGTATTGTGTGCCATAATAATAACAATAATAATAATAATAATAATGATAATAAAAATAAAAATAATAATAATATTAATAGTAATATATAGAACAATGTACTCCTTGTCAATTCAGATAATTATAATCCTACAGTTCAAACCTTTTCTAACAGTTCTTTGTATACTAAAACTAAAAACAAATAGTTTCCTTTTTATAATATATAACTCTTTCTCTCTCTCTTTAAACGATAAAGTATCCTTCGGTAGACAGCTCACTCAACAAGTCAAATGGCAAAGATTGCTCATCTTCAACACTAACAACGTCCAAAACCTTAATCTTACCCAACGTGTTGACTGGGTTCTCATTAACAAAGCTAACCTCAATTGGGAACAATGCATCCTCTGGAGCACCAATGCTAAACTCCAAAACACCATTCTCACCAGGCGATAAGCTTTCAATTTGGAAAAAGATACCCTCTTCAGTGATGGAGCTTATCGAGGCATTATCGCTCTTCAACTCAACATTCTCAGTGGCAACAGGCACCAAGATGGTGATGTTGGAAATGGCCTCGTTGTATTCTTCATTGATCTCAAACTCTAGAGTCACATCGACATTGTCGCCATTAGAGGACAACCAGGTGGAGAATTGGATTGGAACAAACTTGGTCTCGTCAGTCTTGCCAACACCTCTCCATCTCAAAACACCTAGGTTCTGGTCATTAGATGGGAATGGCTTGCTTGGCGTCTTTAGCCCAACAACAGCATCGTTGTTGAATAGTGCACGGTCAACGTTTGGATGTGTCTTGAATTGGATCCCATTGGCACTGCCTTCATTCTCAAGCAAAATCTTGGAGAGTGCTAGTTCAGCATTGTTGATACGTAGTTGCAACACACCCTTCAATTCAGATGACACAATGGAACCTTCACGTGTGATTTCAGCTGCAATCTTTTCCTCAATGGTGACTAGTATACCATTGTTCACTGGCTTGTCATCTTGTGGAGCAGAACCACCTGTGGCTGGGGATGCAGAGGATTGGTAGCTTTGTTGTTCGTATTGTTGCTGCTGCTGCTGTTGTTGTTGTTGAATTTGGGCTGGAGATGCAGTTGCGCTTGGTGTGATCAATGGTTCAGCACTTGGATCACTACGAGCAGAAGCCTTGTTAGACTTCTTACCCAATTGCAAACCACGACCACGAGGAGCATGGTGCTTGGCCTTGGAAGCACCAGCAGTGTATGATGAGTCTGCAGGACCAGGAACAAAAGAGGAACTTGGGGTCTGTTGGGCAATTGGTTGTTGTTGTTGTTGTTGTTGTTGTTGTTGTTCATAACCAAACCCAGTGTTACCAGCACCGAAGTTGTTTGATGGGAAAGAGGATTCCATATTACGACGAGCAAGTTCCTTGCGTTGGATCTCCTTGGCACGACGCTTTCTTTCTTCTGTAGCTTCCAGTTCTTTGTTACGTTCAATGATTTCGTGAATCTTTTCTTCGTGTGAGTCCATTTCCAAAAAGGTTTTGATTTGCAACAAGGATAGGTTTTCCTTGTAGCCCAAAGTCACAATCTCATCGAATGCGCTCAATATCTCAAACGCATTGGCAAAAATCTCTTGTTCATTGATGCTTCTTAACAAGGAGGTGACAACCTCAGAAAACAAATGGAGCGTGTCAATGTCTTGTAATATGTTGGATTGACGATTCGTGATCAGGATAATATATAAGTCATCCAGTGGCTGGTACACGTATCTAACGTGTTCATCTTCCACGGTTGTGTGTTGGGTATTATTATCAGACAACAAGCTTGGAAAGTTGGCCAACAACTCTGTGACTCTGTTCTTTGTCAAATCCCTAAACTGTCTAGACAAGATGGCCTTACCACTACGGGTAATAATAGAAGCAGCTAAAACAACCATCGTTCAACGGATCTGTAATTATATGTCTTCTTTTTGGTGGGTTGTAACTGTTTTTTTTTTTTTTTTTTGGTTCAGTTAATGATTTGTTGTTTCTTTAGAAAATTGTCCCTTTTCTGATCTCTGTAACGCAAAGAGTGTTGAAATCGTTCAATTGGACTGTGGATCTTCAGTGTTGTGCTGGTGATACGGCAAGAGTCAAGCGTGGTTGTACTGAATGACACGTGAATAACAACTATAAATGAAACTGAATGGTGTTCAGCTCTTTGTTGTTGTCATTTCAACTTTGGAAACCTTTTTCCAATTTTTGTTGACGTTTCAAGAAAAACCAGAATCCGGTGCGGACACGCTCTGCCTCCTAAAAAAAGCTATACAACTATACAACTATACAACTATACAACTATACAACTATACAACTATTTGGCAACGAATCGTGGGGCTGGGGTGTGTCTTATTATATTATATAATAATATATAATAATATATGTGTTGTGTTGTTTATATATCATTCCCTAGAGAAACTCAATTCAACATTGAAAAGAATATCCAATTGATCCTATAGTGTACATGTGTTAATACTCAATTCTGAACATAGGACAACAAACAACATTTATCCGTACCATTTGAATTTCTGTAATGCAATCACTAAACTCTAACTGTCTGACCTCTTTATCCATCGTCATGAACTCCTCCAATGAACACCTTTGGAGTATAACATTGGTTAACATCACATTTATACCACAATCAACCAAGAACATCTGATCCTCTGACTAAAATAATTAGAATCAATGATACGTACGAGTGGAATGCTTAAAGCTTTAATATATTTTCTTACCAGTACATCATCAAACCTGGAAACACCATGGATACTTGAGATGTCATTAATCAACACTCCACTTCTTCCCTCGGTAATAAAAGTATCAATTCCAACTAAAGACATGCACACCTGGAATCCAAATAATGGTTGGATATTATAAGAACCATGTGCTTCAATTGCCACGAATAACTTTTTATACCTTGTCTTATTATATAAGATCCTGTCTTCTAAAATCAATCTTCCCTCGGCATCCACCTGATCACACAACTTTGATGAGACAATTAAAAGCCCAGCTTTGGGGGAAATAATAACATCAACATCAACTGGACCCAAATCGATCTCAGATATCGTTAAAGATGTGTTTTTGTCTAATGTTTTCAAAAGCTTTAAATTTTCAGACATTAAAGACGTGTTAAAAACAATATGGTTTTCACACCTTACTGCTTCAACTTGGTTTTCAAAATCATCAACCACAACAGCATTTTGAAAACTTGACAATGATTCATCAATCGTTATTTCACTGATGCTTTCCTTTGGTAATACAGTAGATATATATGGATTTTCATCCCTCAACAAGTCAAGCAATGGGAAATCAACCCTTGTTGGTGTGTCTTTGATGTTGATGCCGGTGTTGTCTAATCTACTCTTCTTCTTTCTAATCAAATCTTGTAAATCATCATCTATGGTCCGCTTGGTCACGATTGAATCACTTGGATTGATTGTTGTTGACATTTTTGTAGCACCACCAGTTAAATCATCAAGTGTTTGAACTACCGAGGAATGAGTAAATGAAGTATTCAACTCTATTGGAGAATTTTCTTCAACTGCAACTGTTTTTGTTTTTGTTGCAGTTAGATCAATTTCTGGTATATATAGGGCCGCATCTGTTTCAACAATGGCATCTGATATTGATGTTTCTCTATCATACTTGTTGTTGGCTGTTCCCGTGGTAGTTCGGTCATCATCATTAGTCAACAATAAAATGTCTTCATCCCTGATTCTTTCCATGATAAACGAAACAACTGGGATTTCTTCAGTATCTCCTGATATGATCTCTTGTATATACGAACCTTCGTCAAATAAACTCTTCAATCTATGAAAATCTGGAACCACGTACGAAGTTTGGTAAGATGGAATTCTCCCAGGCACGTCAATCAATTCTAAAGATGGAATGTGACGATTTGTGCAACCAATATCATCCATATATGGAGCGGATAATCTATACTCAACTCCTTTTTGTAACTCCTCGTTAATACAAGCAGCCTCTAGTGCAAAATCAATTTTTATTTCAGGTGGATTGACAACCCATGATGCAAAATGATGGCAACTGTCAACATCAATCAAATCAAATGTTTGCTCAGTATCTATTATGAACTGTTGAGCCAAATCCTTGTTAAGTGGCTTGTCTATTGGTTTACCAATATCAAACTCGTAGTGGTCAATTGAAATGCTTTCTTCAATGTACCGAGCTTCATCATCTTGAACCATCTGGATCACTGGTGGGATGCTATGCTTAACCAAAGGTTCCAGCTCTTCTTGTGGCACCATATAACATTCAATTAAAAACTCTTTAATCCCTAATGTCTCTTTTTCAAATGGGCAAAGCAAATGTTCATTGACTTTATGGTGCTTATTCAAACAACTCTTCAAAAATTCCCTTGTACTATTATCCACTCGTACTGTTTCCCTTGGCAACACATCTTCTTCATTCACAACTTTGGGATCACCAATAGTACATGGCCATGAATCAATTCGTTTAACATCATACTTGAATTCGAAGGCTTCATCTTGAGCATTATTGCTCAACTCAACCGCCGAACATGAACCTGAACAACCACCACAACATTCAAGAAAGAACCTCTCAGCACCAAAATTTTGCTCAATCTTCTTTAACTCAGCATCATCAACTCTTCTATTTGTAGCCAGTTTAGCA
>JAJLVY010000259.1:0-13798 GCA_030570475.1 Liangdongia dendrica
AGTAATAGTAATAGTAATAGTAATAGTAATAGTAATAGTAATAGTAATAGTAATAATAATAAAAAAAATAGATAAAATCATAATGATAACCCTTGAAAGACAAAACAGACAGGAGGCCATATATAAAATGGTTTCAAAAAAAGATAAAACATAATTGTACCAACGAAAAAAAAAACAGTGATGCATTATTAACCAGGGGTGGTGAGTAAGATAAGTAAACAAAAGAAAAAGATATAAAAGGTTTGAAATATGAGAGTGGGGTTGTGGGGTTTTGGTGTATAAGAATGTAAAGTTAATTTCTGTTTTCAAAAATAGTGTGAGATATAGAGGGAATTGTGGGATGATGAATGGTTAAATTTGGGTGTTTAAAGCTTATCCATTGTTTCTTTGTATATAATTTTCATTTTTTTTTCTCCTTCTCCTTCTCCTTTCTTCCTTTCTTTCTAATATCTGTTTATTTCATTTTTATAATAATAGTTTTTCTTTGTTTAAAAGATGACACACTTTCTCTTCTTTTCCTTCTTTGGCTTCTTCTCAGTGTGTGTCATTAGAGATGCTCTAGTGGCAGTCTTGAAGACTTCATCAACGTTGTAGTTCTTCTTGGCGGAACATTCGATGTACTTGATGGCACCAATCTTGTCAGCAACAGCTTGACCTTCGGCAGTGGTGACAGGAGCCAAACCTTGCTCTCTCAAGTTTTGGATTGTTTCTGGGTCATCTCTCAAGTCAACCTTACAACCGACTAGGATGATTGGGACACCGTGACAGAAGTGCAAGACTTCAGCGATCCATTTTTCTTGAACGTTTAGTAGGGATTCTGGCAAGTCGACAGAGAAACAAATTAAGACAACGTTTGTGTCTGGGTAGGATAGAGGTCTCAATCTATCGTAGTCTTCTTGACCAGCAGTATCCCACAAGGCCAATTCGACTATACGGCCATCAAGGTCGACGTTTGCAGTGTAGTTGTCAAAGACGGTTGGGACGTAGATATCTGGGAAAGCACCTCTAGAAAAGACGAATAGCAAACAGGTTTTACCACAGGCACCGTCACCGACAATAACCAACTTTCTTCTAATTTCAGACATTGTGTGTGTGTATAATGGATGATATTATGGGGATTAAATATAAGGAATGTTGTTGTTGTTGTTGTTGTTGATCTTTTTTTTTCCTTGCAATATAAATTATATTAGAAAAAAAAATGACAGGACTAGAAATATGAGGTTAGTTATGAGAAGATAGATATAGAAAGGGCTGTAACTGGAGATAGAGATGTAACAGAAGATTGTTGTTGTTGTTGTTGTTGTTGTTGTCACCGAACCCACAGCCCCATCCCAGTTGTTGTGTCCAGTCGAATCGCGACATGGTCCAAATTTAGTTTTCAACCTCGCTTGCCTTGCGTGCCTTACACGATGAAACAATTGGCTAAACGACAACAAACAGTGGAGGGATCCAAGGGGGGGGGAACACAGGGCAGGCTGGGCCAAAGAGGGTGTGTGTGTGTGTGTCAGCTAACCGTAGTAGACAGCAGCAGCAGCAGTAGCAGCAACAGCACTGGACGATGCTAATTGCACTGGCAATCCCCCTCTGGCGGGGTCATTTTCCTCAAAAGGAGGCGAAAGATAAACAGTGCCTGGAAATCTGGGTGGAAAAACAACAAAACAACAAAACAACAAATCAACAACAAATCAAAATGGAAACACAACAGATTCCAAACAGGGGCAGACTGGCAGTGATACATGTCCACGACCAGTAGAACCACCATGACCACCACCACATCTCTGCTGCCAGAAACACATTGCACTTACCAAAAACGCTTCAATCAAAACTTTCGGTTGGGCTTTTCGTTTGGTTGGAAATCTTTCCTCATTTTTTTTTTGATTTTGAATCCACAACTTTTTTTTGTGAAAATTTTAACATGAAATTGCTGACGTCATCGATTAGTCAGAATGGTTAACCCATGATGATTCCATGATTCTGACCGACTGACTGGCTTGGAGTGTGTTGTGTGTTGTGTGTTGTCACCAAGGAATGGCTATATATTGTGTTACACAACCACACAGAAACCATATATATATATATGTAATCCACACACACACACACACCGCAATGCCAACCTTTTTCTTTTTCTTTCACAAAGCATCGCTATAGAGATTATAATAGTCATGCATGTTGGTGCATTCGTTTACATCTTTTAGAGATGAACTAGTCCAAAGCCAAAGCCAAAGACCACAAAGGAATTACAAAGTATAACAGTGGTGTAACACCAGTAATCATAATAGTAAAAAAAACACACACAATCTAGAGATCTATGCCTTGACCCAACGCCAGCTCTACAGCCATTTATGCATTATTTACTTCAACATGATCATTCATGGCATATATACTTCAATACCAGCTATACAGAAACCTTCTCTAAATACTTGGCATACTTGCTAGTCTCGTGAATACCACACTCGCTCTTTTCACGCCCTTTCCAACGACCCGCGCGCTCATCCTCACCTTCCTGAACTGGCTGTGTGCTATGGTAGTCTCCAACAGACCTGTACCCCAGATCCAGCAGCTCGTTGTATGGCACATCGTTCTCCCTGATGTACTCGAGCACCTGCTCAAAGCTCCAGCTGGCCAACGGGTTGATCTTTAGAATCCCAGAGTGCTTGTCCAACTCCAGAATAGGCAGCGCGTTTCTCGCACCGCCCTGCGATCTTCTTCTCCCAGTGAAGGCCGCAACAACCTCCAGCTCCCTGTATGCGCGCTGCGCAGGCTCAACCTTCACCAGGTAATCGTACTTGTCCTCCTCAACCTCCCACAGCCTGTCCCCGTGGACTTTAGCAAATTCAACCTCATCTGCACACCCAGTTGGCTTGAACATGTTGATCTTGTTGCCAGGGTACTTCTTCTGCACTTTCTCAACCAGATCCAGTGTCTGTGGGAAGTGGTGCAGTGTGTCGATGAAGATCAGCTCGACGTTTGTATTGAGCTTGCTCAGCATGTCGATGGTGACCAGCCCAGTCAGGCCAAATGCAGTGGTTTGGTAAAGGTTTGGGAAAGTGACAATGGACCATTTCAAAATCTCCTCCGTGCTCAACTGAAACAGATGCTTGTTCATATGCTCAATGTGCTCGTCCGTCAAGACGACCTTGCTTCTCAGAACAGTATAGTTCAAGCTGCTGCTGCTGCTGCTGCTGTTGTTGTTGTTATCACCCATATTTTCCTTTTCTTTTATAAGATACAATATGGATTAAAATAAATAGGTCCCTCCAAGGATAAACAGCCAACACAATCAATCAGTCACGTCACTGCAAACACACCAGCCAAAACACTAGTTAAGAACCAAGAATCGATTGGATTCGATGATACCAACACTTTTTAAGCATTTATGGCTGGACACTCACGTGAAATTACCGAAATAGTCAAAAGTGGCGGTGAAAACTTTTCCACCTCGGCGTGGCGCAGACATGCTTCACCAGCCACATACGACTCCCAAGCACTAGCCACGGACATATTGTTTGGCTTAGTCAGAATGCACATCTGGTGGCTAGTGCCAAAAAGTTCTAGATGGATGGAATAAACACAGAGAGTGCAGCTCTAGTTGGTTCAGTCCATATCAACAGAAATCTATAGAAATCTATAAATTCATACAACCAATGAGCATTGAACAAGAGATCAACAACACAAAGGACACACTATCACACCTTATAGAGTCATTCATCGAGCTGGGCATTATAGTACACGATTTCCAAGGCACAAGTACTTCGAAAGATGCACTCTCCATAAGGCTCAACCAGACAATCGAAGAGCTCAGCAAGCTGCAGTCACCACCAACCAAGGCGCTGGACGACGTCCCTATCCCACTGGACGTGTTGCAGTACATCGAGGATGGCAGAAACCCAGATGTCTACACGAGAGAGTTTGTCGAGGCTACCAAAAAGTCCAACCAGTACCTGAGAGGCAAGATGCTTGCAATGAAGGACCTGAGAGATGTGTTGGGAGAAAAGATTTCGAAGGAGTTTCCTGAGTTGAGTGATGTTGTTGAGGATATCAAGAAGAGAACAACTGATGAGCAGTAGTTGATATATTATTTAATCTTTTAAGAAGCAAAAAAAAAAACAAAACAAAAGATACCTACAAAGACCTACCTTGAACGAGGTTACACTACACTACACTACACACTTAGAAACTAGCAATATCATGAATCTTATGAACTTTAAACCACCAGAATGCCTCCATTTTTGCTTTCTTTTCTGTAGAGAATTCTCGATTTTGACTTTTGACAGTTAGCTGCACGCATCTCAAAAAATTTTTAGAAGCACATAATACAGAAACTTATCACACTTTATATATCTATATATATAAAAAAAAATGGCTAAGAAATCCAAGAAGAAGAACCAAGTCGTCGAGATACTGGAGTCAGATGTGTTGCCACTGCTCGAGTTCAAGTTTGAGGACCCGTTGTTCTCCATGGCTGCACACCCATCAAAACCACTGTTAGCACTAGGCACAGCTTCAGGTTATGTCTTTATGATCAAATACAATGCTGAAAAGCTGGTGAAATACTCTGAAAAACTACAAGCTAAAGTAGCAAAGGAAGAAGAAAAGGATGCATCCACAAAGAAAAAGCAAAAGCTATGGAAGCTGTACACGATTGTCAAGACTGCCGAAGATGACGATGAGGTTAGCATACTATGGAAGACCAGAAGACACAAGAGCAGTGTGAGATCCATCTGTTTCAATGCCGATGGCTCTGAAATCTACACTGTCGGCTCTGATAACGTTATCAAGAAGGCTGACTCTGAGAGCGGGAAAGTTGTCAAGAAAACCACCATCGACTCCAAGGTGTTGGTCACCAACATCATCAAGTCCCAAACACATCCATTCGTCGTGACCGGTGACGAAGCAGGCAACGTCAGAGTGTTCAGCTCCGAGGACCTCAAACAAACAAACATCATCACAGGCGTGCACGAGGACGCCATCAACTCCATCATTCAGCTAACGCACCAGTCCGCCTACCAATTCCTCTCTGTGGGCTCCACCACCGTCTCAGTGTTTGACATCAGAAAGGACAAGGTCAAGCTCACGTCCGAGAACCAGGAGGACGAGGTGTTGTCGTGCACCTTTGCTGACCCAGGCACCGGCGAGACGCTGATGTGCGGGATGGGCGAGGGTATTGCCACCATCTGGAAGCCTAAGAAGAACAATTACGAGGACCAGCTGTCCAGAGTGAAGGTGTCCAAGGGTGAGAGTATCGATGCGATCATCTCCACAATGAAGGATGACGACTGTGTCTGGGCCGGCTCTTCTGACGGTGTGCTACACAAGATCCATGCCAAGAGGGGAAAGGTTATCGAGACAAGAATCCATAGTTCTCTGGATGAGGTGAGTTTCCTGGATATCGATTACGAGTATAGATTGATCAGTGGTGGTATGGATAAACTGAAACTATGGGCTGAAGACAAGGATGATGAAGAAGGATCCGAAGATGATGCAGAATTGAGTTTTAGTGATTCTAGCGATTCAGGTTCTGATTCAGAAGAGGAAGATGAAGCATCCAACAAGGAAGCTGCTAGTGATAGTGATGGTTGGGAAGATGTTTCCAGTGATGCAGAGTCTGACTCAGAAGCAGAAGCAGAAGCAGAAGCAGAAGCAGAAGCAGAAGCAGTGCCTGAAACTAAGTCCAAGTCCAAGTCCAAGTCCAAGTCCAAGTCCAAGCATGAACTGGAGGCCCCAGAACCAAAGAATAGCAAGAAGCAGAAGCTGAGTGGGAAGCAGATGCGCAATCTACAGCAGCATGAGCATGGCATCCGCAGATTCGATGACTTATAATAAACACCAAAATAGAATAGATATTGTATATAGAGACATTATCGGTTAAATAAACAAAACACTCTACATAAATGTTGGATGTCCGTGGACATAAATATGAATAGTGTTTACTTTAAACAGACTAACTACGTAACATCCATCCTTCCATCTACATCTAGCCATATCTATCTAACTTAGCCACACACAGCACCACGAGAACTCGCCAGAAAACATCTCGTCTGAGCAAATCTTCCATTTTTTTTTTGGCTGTTGTGCTTTTCCGGCAATTTTTCAAGGGAAACGCACTGCAGATTTCAATCTTCAATCCAAATCAAACTCTTGGTGCAAACAGGAAAACAAAAGACCAGGAGAGGCTCCAGCGACAAAGAGACTCTGGGAATCACAGTTATATTTATACACACCAGGAAGAGCAAGCCATATACGCCCATACACTATTTTACACAATGTCACTATCGAAAATCATAACGTTTTCTTACAACAGCGATGCAAAGAGCAGCTCTCAAAAGCACCATGAGCATGATGGTGAACACAGCGTTAAAAAAGACATAAAACCCACAGGAAATGGCATACCGGTGAATATACTCCACACAGACAACACCACCACCATCAAAAACAGCTATTTGGAGTTTGACGAGAGAGATTACCAAAACTTGGACAAACAGACATGTCCGTTCAGCTCCAAGTACTTCCCGCAACGAGTTGATAACAAAAACGGCAACGACAATGAGACACAGGTCGTGAATGCCAACTCGGTGTTGTTGCACGATATTAGTAACTACAAAGAGATCAACAGTGCGAATGAAGAGAAATGGGGCGATGAGTCGTTTCAAATCATTAATTCCCTAAGGGCATGGAGAAGACTATACAAGATTCTAGATAATAAAAAGAGACAGTTGAAAAAACTACAAACAGCTAAAGGCATCAGTGCTACTAATAATTCTACTACTACCACGATGACCACGACCACCGAGAATGGTGATCATGTGAAGAAGAATGGCGTTACAGCTACTGCGCAAGTGGATGGCAACGATGATTCTGAGGACTCTGGCTCTTCTTCATCATCCGATAAGAAGTTGAAAAGACGCGCATCTATTAGAGGCTCGAATGGTGCTTCTGGTAACGAAACTATAGCCACTACAGTGGAAAACGGAAGGTCTGAGAGAAGCAAAAGAAGAAGGTTGGAAACTGATTCGAGTGATAATAATAGCTCATCGAGTGATAAAAAGTCTACAAGATCCAGCAAGAGATCCAAATAAAATTGTACCATCTGTCCATTCCATTACTATTCTTCTTGTTCTTGTTCTTGTTCTTCTTTTTTTATACTTGGTTGTCTTTTTATTCTATAATGTTGTGTTTTTAAAGGGTTTTGTTGGTGATGTTTTTTTTATCCGCTTTTTTGTGTACTATTTAATATTGATATATTTATGAATTAGAAGCTGTTTTAAGTGTATGAAGAATGTTCGATTAGTGATTAGTAGTATCATTTAGACACGAACATCGTTCTAAAAAAAGGTACTATCAGCACCTAGCAGCAATTGGACGTGTGCATTTTGAGTTGGGTACCAATGCTGCAAGTTGTACATAATGAATGAAACCTGTGTGTTTTCCGCAATTACGAGGTGTTCATGGGGATAAAGACCGATGGAAAAGTAGCCGTGCTATACATGGATGGACACCAGCACTATACATCCAAGAATACCACCAGCACGAGCACCACCATCACCACCAAAACATCTATTGGAAACTGCGCATTTGCCTAATTAATCACCCACTGCAAACAAACAACATGCACGATGTGATTATATAATCAGTACATAACACAAATCGAGAACGATTTACCCGGAAATACAGATTGCCGTTTTAAGAAGTTCACCATTCAAATTTAGAAATTCGTTTTATTATTATAGGGAGACTACTCACCTTACAAAAGCGATATATCAAACACACAACAGTCACAATGAGAGCACTAGTTTCAGTATGATTATACGACTCTACTTCATTTGTCCAAATTTCTGGGTTTAACTAATAATTTTTTGCACTCTAGCCTGGGAAAGCTTGGTTCTGCACCGTTTTATCAGCATTTGGTGTTGTTATCTTGACCTTTATTGGGTACCTATTCAGCATCAACCACGAGTCCATGATGGGCTCAATCACAGACCCTGAGGACGGGAAAGCGTATGTGCCTGATATCTACTATCGGTTTGATCGTACTGACTTTGTTACTAACTATATAAAGTGTCTCTCATACTGTTTTCATTGCTGCAGCAGTCTACCTCGGTTTCTTTCTATTTTGCGGTTGTCAAGCTTATGTCAATGGCAAACAAAAGAGTGTTGCTCTACAAGAAGAGAATTGATCAATATTATGGCTTTTGGTCTGTTTTTGTTTGGTTAGAGTCCCTTTAAAAAGAGAGGTCAAAATGTTTTTACACAATGTGCGCTTCAATCATTAAAAGGCAAGAAGAAAAGAAAAGGAAAGAAGAGAAAGAAAGAAGGAACGAAGGAAAGAAATATCATGTCAATTCACCATATCAGATGCCATACAAAGCAAAACAAACTAAACCAAAATGCACTGAATGCACTGGGTATCTAGATATTTCAGTGATTATTGGGATACGATAAGGGATGCTAATCTTGAGCTTAGTGGTTGCACACGTTTTATTTAAGTTTATGTGTACAATAATAGCATGGAATGCATATTAAAACATTCTTTTTTTTTTCTTTTGGTATCTCTATTTCTACCCATTGCTCTGAAAATGGATGGGTACGAACCATGCTCTACATGCTCTACATGCTCTACATAATCCATACCTATAATTACTATATCCCTAACTCTATAAGAAATAAGAGGCACTGAGCCCATTTACAACACCTAACACACCCAAGACAAACGGCTTCCACTTCACTTTCTCCCAACAAAAACCAAAAAAGAAAAGAAAAGAAAAGCAGACACGCCTCAAAATCCCACGGCTTTCTCATCAACCATCACCAAACAGCACCCTGATTGATCAGATTCTGACATTGTGCCACTCAGACTTACTGGTTTTTCACGTCAAAAAAGTTTTTAGAGTTTCACACCCAAATCCTGCGTCTGGCTGCGTTTTCATGAACTGATGGAAAAGATAAAAAAAAGTATAAAGAGCCGCTGTGTCAACTGGGAGATATCAAGAGTATAACTACTAGAACACAGAAACGAAACACAGCTACACAATCACTCTATTTATTATCTACACATGCTACGAAGCAACACATCCATCAGCAGCACGCTCCTCAAGCGCTGCATCCACGTCTCTGCTGCATCAGCCTCATCAGCCTCCATCACCACAAACAACCGCCCATTGAAGCAAATGACAACAACGCGTTCACTATGCTCAACAGGACCACAGGGCGTCCAGGGAAGACTGCCCATCCCAGAGGCGTTCTACAACTACGACGCGCCTCCTGATTTGCACCGCTACAACGCTGAAGTATCCCCTTCTGCTGCCGCCTCTGCTATCTCGGTTACAGACCCCCTCATCATCTACAAGAGCTACGTGGCCCGTGGCGTCCTCAAACCTGACCAGGCACAGCTCCGTGCTGCTGTCGAGTTCCAGAGACTTTACTACAGAGTGAAAGACTATACCCCTTCGGCAGACATCCAGATCAAAACCCGCCAGATTGTTAGAGAACTCGAGACTAAGCAGGTTGCCGCGCAGAACTCAAACCTGTATAAATCAAACTCATGGTTTGCTCCTAAGAAATGCAAAACGGCAGAGATCATTAGAGTACTGAGCGATGAAGAGACGTTGCTCAACTTCCCTTCTCCCCATGGCCTCTTGGTGAATGGTGAAGTGGGGTGCGGCAAGTCCATGCTCATGGATATCTTTGCAAACTCACTGCCACACACCTCAAAGTGTCGCTGGCACTACTCAAATTTCATGCTTTGGGTCTACAATGAAATCCACATGATCCAGCTTAGAAGATCACAAACTCATAACCATTCAAACCACACAATGATCTCCCTTGAGAATGAGTTCATCTTGTTTGAAATCGCACAAAAGATGGTCCAGAAAAACACAGTGCTCCTGCTTGATGAGTTTATGTTGCCAGATTTGGCTGGCGCAAAAATTGTCAAAATGCTATTCACATACTTTTTCAGACTGGGTGGTGTTTTGGTTGCAACTTCAAACAGATTACCAGAAGATTTGTATGCAACCGACTTTAGAAAAAAAGAATTCAGATCCTTTTTAAGAGTGCTGGAGTCAAGATGCTATTCTCTTGATATGAATTCTGAAAATGACTACAGAAAAATCTTGAGTGAGGAATCTGCTGGTGTCAGATCTTACCTCGTCACAAAAGATACTGCAAATAGTGAACAAAACTGGAACGCCTTACTATCACATGAAATTGATGTTGACCTGGAGGATGGCCACAAGGAATCGCACATTGTCTATGGCCGTAAGCTGGAAATTCCATGGGCCAATGATGGTGTCGTTAAATTCCAATACGATGAAATCTGTAAAGGCTTGTTTGGGCCAGGCGACTACATCTCTTTGGCTTCAAATTACCACACATTCATTGTTGATAATGTCCCTATTATGAAGTTGAACATGAAGAATGAGGCTAGAAGATTCATCACTTTGCTTGATGCTCTTTATGAGGCCAAGTGCAAATTATTTTTAAGAACTGAGGTACATCCAGATCAATTGTTCTTCCCAGATTCATACAAAGCTACTGCTGAAGAAGAAGCTGAAACAAACAGAATCAAAGTTCAAGATGAGGAAATGTACTCCAAAACTCAGATCGCTTTGACATCCCCATACAGACCAAACATCTCTTATTACGATGACGAAAAGATCATCTACCAAGAAACTGAAAACTCATGCTCTACGAAGAACTTTGATCTCAGTTGTCCAAACTTTACAAACTCAAAGGCATTCACCGGTGAAGATGAGAAGTTTGCATACAAGAGAGCCGTCAGTCGTATTATGGAAATGACAGGCTCATCACACTGGAGACTGGATGGGAAATGGACCCCTATCGATGCATCAATGAGACCTTGGGAACGAAACACTTCGGAACAGTTGGATACAGCAACTAAAGAGTACGAACAGCTTGATGAAAACTACCCATTGGACAATGAACCTCACGTGACTAGTACAAACAGACTATTGTCTCCAATCTACAACTCTATGAACTTTTGGTCTGGTGTTTGGAACGGTGGCAGTAATACCACCTCATCATTATGAATATGCACACAATTATTTATAACTTGACAAATACACTTAATATATGCGAAACCAAAGGATCTATCCATAACTAGGGGGCAATGCCTAAGCATAGTTAAGAACATACTTTGCAAACACGTTGATGCTTATATTTTTTTTTTTTTCACAATATCTTGATGTATATTAATTTCTATCTAATCTAATTTTTATTCTATCGATCTTACTTTATTTTATGTACCTGATTCACTAATGGTGGGAACCCAGAAACTTGTTCTACTGGTATAAAAAACAGATACTAATTATTGAGTTTGTCCATAGTTTAAGCCAACCAACCCAAAAAAATAAATACCTGAACAAGCACTCACGCTGGGGGTCGAACCCAGAATCTTCTGATTAGAAGTCAGACGCGTTGCCATTACGCCACGCGAGCTTGTTTAGTGAAATGTTTTGTTTTTATATCGGTCTGGACACATACGACTTATATACATGGATTATGTAATCAAGAAATTGTGATTATACACTCCAATGGCAAGGACTATGTTATGATTCTACATTCCAAGGAGATTTCAGAATAACACCTCCATGGAAGATGCTAATCAAAGTAAGTTAAAGATGAATACTGGAATTATAATTACTGGAAGAATGTCATCTTCATAATTATATAATACGGCGCATGAACATGCATATTTAAACATAAATAATTTATTTAATTGTTCGTTTCCTACAAACTGTAAATGCAAAACCATCATTTATTGTTTACTCCATAATTGAAGGGATCAGTTTAACGGCTATATTTTCTCTGATAAACCTATTTCCTAATTTATTATGACATAAAATAGCTAGAACCGGAGCTTCTTGACCATTGTAAGCGAACCCATGAAATGCTTTAATCAGTTTCAATATTTTATCACCACCTCTTACTTGAACACAGACATCACCATTCTCAGATGAATATGCAATTGCAGCAACTTTAATATTTGAAGATGCTATTCTTTTCTTGAAAATCGCCATTGTTTTTCTAACATTACTCTTATTCGTTGTATCAGTCAAAAGGTTTCTTAAAACAAGATAGTTGGAGTCAATCGCACCTCTTGTGATGGAATCAGGCTTGTATTCAGTCTCAAAACAGTCAGAATCAACAAGACCAGTATTTTGTTTCTGTTTCTGTTTCTGTTTCTTCTGTGGTGGTTGTATTGATTCAGATTTTTCTTGGGGAGTTGAAAGCAGCTCGGTTTCTGTAACTTCTGGAGGTACAGATGATCTTCGTGATGGAGGTGGAGATGGTGATGTTCTACAGAAAAGTTTTAACCCACTTGTAGTTTCTAGCACTGGAGATGATGGGACCGATGCAATAGGGGAGTCAAGGACATGTGGATTCGCCTGTGAATTCGAATCGTCAACATTTTCAACCACAGGAGCAGCCTTTCTTTTACGCCAAACCTTTCTTGCAGGACGGACAGAAGAGACTGAAGGAGAATCAGCTGTTGATTTCCTAGTTGATGATATTCTGGAGTTGGTATTTAGTCTTCGAGACTGCACTTCATCAAATTCTAAATTTTTTGTTTCACGATCAATGTCATTTAGCAGTTCCTTAGCTGATGAAATATCCTTTTCAAAAGATGAGCTCTTTAATCCAACAGGGTTTTTTGATGTTCTGTTGTTGTTGTTATCAAGAGTTTGAATGTTTTCTGATATTGCTTCACTATTCAACGCGGTTAGATCACTCTCTGAATCCACAATTTGTTCATCATGTATCTCTTCAACATCATCACCTTCATCGCCAACGATTTCATCCTTTGAAATGTCATCCAATGTTAATTGTCGTTGAGTTCTCTTTGATTGTTGTAGCGTACTTTCTTTAAAATCTGTAGCTTTAGAAAGTTTTGCAGGCGAGCTAGATAGATCAATTCTTTTCGACCCATAACTCAAGGTGTCATCAAAGCTTTCTTCAGCTTCAGCTTCAGATTCCACGGTAACTTCTTCAATGCTTTTAGTACCCCTTAGAGATTCACTTGCAAGACCAGGCAGAGCGTTCAAATCAAGATTGAGATATGTCTTGTGGTTTTCGATGTATGAATTATAGAGATTCCTCAGTTTGATGACAGATTCAGTTTCATGAACCACAATGCAGTATTCTTTAAACGTTGTGTCAATGAAAACTGATTTATCAACCTGTTCTTTAAACAAATTTGTCAATCCAGTCCTCACATCAGTCATGTTGTCATCTCTTTTAATATATAGCTTCCATTCATCATTCACAAACAAATTGCTGGTTATATACTGCTGGAGGGGATAGTTGTAACGACTCACAGCATTTTTGATCACATCTTTTTTACTCTTTGCAACAGTTAAAAACAGTAAATAGTGTTCGTCATAGGTGAATAAATTGAATTCAAACTTATTTTTAAATGCATTAAACTGTTCCATCAACGTGGTTGTACTATCATATTGAACATAGTATAAATCATCTTTGGGACCCTTTCTGGAATATAATTGATCAATGATGACTTCTCTAAATGGTGTAGAAACATCGGATAAATATGATGATGAGGATGGAGAATTGAAGTCAGAACCTTTTCTGTTCTTGAGAGTGGTGGGTAGGAGTAATGGCGGCACAGTTCTTTTCTCAGAGGCATCAGGAGCAGAAGGATTATACCCAGCAGCGGGTTGTTCACCATTCACAGGATAGGCAAACTCATCATCAATGGCGCTTGGATGCCTTTCATCAGCAGACCGCTTTTCCAGCGAGTAGCGTCTCTTATTGTCCAGTGAGT
>JAJLVY010000260.1:0-13770 GCA_030570475.1 Liangdongia dendrica
AAATAAATAAATAAATAAATAAATAAATAAATAAATAAATAAATAAATAAATAAACCAACAAGTAAAGCTCAAAGAGATGTTGAGTTTCCATGTTTTCATTATTCATTATAGAAACCAAAAAATAAACCGGAAGCTTCAAACTCTCAAAGCTTTCATGTTTTACAGAAACTTGTGCAACAGGAACACAATGGAGATCATGGAGACGGCACAGGCGTGTTCTCCATCGTGTTCATGTTGCATCGGCATCTGCTCCTGCCTTCGTCTCTTGTGGAGTCCTGGAGGCGAGGGTTATTATGCCACACATTAAAAGGGATCTGCTGAAGACATGGCGTGTGAAAGAAGATGCTCAACGCCATGACAGATACGGATCGGACATGTCTCTGCTGTCTCTACTGTCTATACTGTCTATATTGTCCATGCTGTCAGTCTATACTGTCAGTCTATAACTTTTTGTAGTTGTGTTCGTTAACCAGCAATTAATACCCCTGACCAAACACCAGCTCTTTCTCGAGAATATCAGAGCCAATCAGAGCCAATCAGAGCACTCAGCACCGCCAAACTTCACCACAAAATGGGCAAAAGATGTGAAGGCCCCCTCCATTATTAATGCAGGTGCCCGCTCTTTGTAAGCAGTCAAACCCATTATAACAGTATAAGCTACAAGTTTCAAAAACATAGGAACCAAAACCATCCCATACAAACAAACCACCACTCAAGCACAATGCCCAGCACCATCACTCCTCTAAAGGACACCATCGTCTTCAAGCCTCTCAAGCTCGGCAACCACGAGATCAAGCACAGGGTCGCTTTGGCACCTCTCACCCGTTTCAGAAACGACATCGATGGCGTGCCAACAGACAAGATGGTCACCTACTACGACCAGAGATCCAAGAAACAGGGCACCCTCATCATAAGCGAGGCCACATTCATCTCCCCAGGTGCCGGTGGCTACGACTACGCCCCAGGCATATACTCCCAGGAACAGGCTGAGGGCTGGCGCAAGATATTCAAGGCCATCCACGCAAACAACTCCATCGTGTTCCAGCAGCTGTGGGCACTGGGCAGACAGTCCGACCCGCACAAGCTGGCCAAGAAGGGGCTCAAGTTCGTGTCTGCTTCTGATGGTGCCTACTTGGACGAGGAGGTTGAGAAGGCTGCCATCGCCGCAAACAACCCCCAGCATGGCTTGTCCAAGGACGAAATCAAGCAGTGGGTCCAGGACTACGTCAAGGCTGCCAAGCTGTCCATCGAAACAGCAGGCGCAGATGGTGTTGAGATCCACTCTGCAAACTCTTATCTGCTGAACCAGTTCCTCGACCCAGCATCAAACAAGAGAACCGACGAGTACGGTGGTTCTATTGAAAACAGGGCCCGTTTCACATTGGAAGTTATCGACGCTGTCAGTGCTGCTGTCGGTGCTGCAAACGTTGGTGTCAGATTCGCACCGTTTGGCAAGTTTGGGGGCATGTCTGGCGTCGATGACCCAGTTATTGTGGCCCAGTACGCCTACCTCTTTGGCGAGCTAGAGAAGAGAGCCAAAGAAAACCCAGACAACAGACTGGCTTACATCCACTTGGTGGAGCCAAGAGTGACCGACTTCACTGCCAACGAGGGCGAGCGTGTTGCCAATGTGTCCACAGACTTTGTCTACTCCATCTGGAACGGTGTCGTCCTAAAGGCTGGCAACTTTGCCCTGCACCCTCAAGCTGCCTTGGCTGAGGCTGAGAAGCAAAACACCGTGATTGTCTATGGTAGATACTTCATCTCAAACCCAGACTTACCAGACAGAGTGGAGAATGGCTGGAAGATGACTGCTTATGATAGATCCACTTTCTACGTTGGTGGTGAAGCTGGCTACACAGACTACACTACTTACCAGGGCTGAGGGTGATATAGAGTTATAGTTATATACAATAATACGATACAATATATATATATATATATATATATATGTATATGGTTTATTATGGCTTACTATGGCCCAAAAACTCCTTTAGAGAGGTGACAGCATCCTTGCCTACACTCCACACGTTGTACGAGTCGAGTACTGAAATCACCCAGCTCTCGTAGACATGCATATCGGTATAACTGTCGTCAAATGATTCCAAATTGCTCAAGATGTCACCGACAATCCTCTCCATCAGATACTTTCTGTGCAAAGGGTCCTCTTGTGTATTGCCAACAACACTGACATTCATCCCAGCATTGAGCAACTTCCAGAGGATGAGCGAAACTTTATAGAATATCAGCGTGAGCACTGGATTCGTCTCGTCAACACCTTGCTTGAATGCCTTGAGGAAAAACACGAGGTTGGGCACCACGATTTCATGAGTCCTGTACGGCACCTGGTTATAGTCGTTCTTTAGGTATGCTATTCCAGGGATGGTCTCTCCTGTCTGCGGCTGCAAAGTGATGCCTGCAATGGACCTGATGCAGCCATGCAAACTGGTTTCCACAATGCCAGACGTGATGACGCTGTCTGGCAGGTGGAGATGGACGTATGCCAGGTTGCAGTTGGCCTCAAACAGGTCCCACATGGTTCTCAATGGAGGCAAGAAGCACGCCTTGCGCGGGGACATGAGCCTGAGCCCGTTCAGCGCATTGCCCAGCTGGGACCTTCTCGAGAAGGGGTCCATGGCGTACATGGGCACGTTTTCCAGGAGCCCAGCGTACTGTGTGCCGTTTCTGATCATGACATGGATGCATGTGAGGATGATCATGGCACCGAACGAGGAGATGGGCTCGTCTGGCTTGCCATTGATGAGCACTTTCTGGACCACCTGGAGGAAGTTTTCCTGTGTGAGTGTCTTGGACTCGAGCAGCAGCCAGTCATCGAGGGTGGTTGCTTCCCAGAGCTCTTCAGTGCAGGGCAGGATATGCTTGATCTCAAAGTGGGAAAGTTTTGGTGGGTAGTTCAGCAGGCAGGAGAGCAGTGAATCGATATAGTATATTGAGTAGGAGAGTCGTCTCCGAAGCTCCATCTGGATAAACTTGCTCCATTTCTCAGTCTCAATGTTCTGCGAACTGGAAGGGTCCTTTTGGAACAGGCCCGACTCTCTTGCGATGGCTATGACTCTGGTGAAGCACTCGAGGGCACTATTGAACCTGCTTTCAACCCCACAAAAGATGCCGTGGTACACGGAGAGGATACCAGCCTGGATATCCCTGAGCTGGAACTCGTGGTCTGGTTTCTGGGTCAGCAAGTGCAAAACGTATTCGTAGAGTTTTGTGTCATCATGATCATCATTATCACGAATAAACATGGATCCAATGCAGTAGACAATGCAGATGAGTGGGTCCTGGGCAAAGACGTCTGGAATTTGGAATGTACCAGGGTGGACAATGGGAATTGTTGGGTGTATGTTGAGCCAGTACTGTTGCACAGCTGGTACTATAACGTCCTTTGATACACCCAGCAGTGGTGATGATACCATATACAGACACTTGGCTGTGGTATTAACGGTGGTATTAACCCTGGTATTAACCATGGTCATGGTCATGGCCATGGCCTTCTTCTTCTTCTTCTTCTTCTTCTTCTTCCTGGTACCAATTTCAGTGTCGAGCAATGGCCTCTTTTGTGAGAAGGCGGGCCTGGACTGGTGGATCGCAGTGCCACCACTCTTGACGGTCACAAGCTCCTGGTGGAACCTGGCCATGTGGATCTTGAGCGAGTCGTTCCGCGAGAAGACGTTCCCGCAGACGGTGCAGTGGTACTTTGTGTTGGAGTGCTGGCGCTCATGGCGTCGCAGGTTCTCGATCCGCGTGAAGGTGGTGTGGCAGACCTGGCAGCAGAAGGGCTTGGCTGGCATCTTGGTGGAACTCCCTCTACTGAACCCACTGCCTGCTCTGCCCTCCAGATGGACTGCTGGTGGATCTTATAATGTATTTTCGGGGAGTTGTCCACCAGCGTCCGTCGCAGATATCAACAGATTTTCAGACCGAAAAGAAGCACCCCCACCGCAGAGATAACGCACGATAACGCAGAGGAGCAGAAAGTGTTTAAAGAATGTGTTAAAAGAGCACTGGGCAGCCTCTCTTGCTGGGAAATATTATATATTATGGCCAGCTTGGAGTTTAGAAAAAAGTGCCGTGCTGGCAGCTTCACGTCGCACACCTCGGGCTGCTGCCCAGGGTTTGCGCAGGCCAATCTGCTCGTGCTCCCACAAGAAGCTGCTGCTGAGTTTGCCAACCTGTGCGCACGAAACCCTGTGCCATGCCCAATTCTGGGCACCACGGGAGTGGGAGACCCAACCACCCTGGACACCACGGTGTGTGCCTCTGGTGTGGATGTCAGCAGGGACTTCCCCAAGTACAATGTCTACGAGGATGGGAAGCTGGTTGCAACCAAGACGGACATTGCTGACGAGTGGACGGAGAAGCACGTTGGCTTTCTGATTGGGTGCTCGTACTCGTTTGAGAATGCGCTCAGCAAGGCGGGGCTGCCTCCCAAGGGGATGGTGCTGGGCACAAACGTGTCAATGTACATCACCTCGCGACTGCTCGACCCGTCTGGGATATTCACTGGTGCCACCTACGTTGTGAGCATGCGTCCATACAAGCTCAAGGACATTGAGCAAGTGAGGGGCATCACACGAGAGTTCAAGGCAACGCACGGGGAGCCTATCGACTGGGGGTACGACGCACTCGAAAGACTCGGGATCAAGGACATTGCGAAGCCAGACTTTGGCGACGTTACACCCTTGGACGACGACGAGGTGCCGGTGTTTTGGGGGTGTGGTGTCACACCTCAGGTTGCTGCAGCCAAAGTTGGGCACAAGATCAAGGGCAAAGTCATGGCCCATTGTCCTGGCTCGATGATCATCTTGGATGTTCGAGACGAGCAAGTGCCATTTCTGTAAATGTAAATACCGATAATCTTGTGTATTATTCTATTCTATTGTATTCATTCTATTGTATTGTGTATTGTATCATTAAGAGTCTCACAAGTCTCTTAAAGTCTCTAATCAAAGTCTTCCAAGTCCCACAAGTCCCACAAGTCCCTCGCAAAGTCTCCCGCGAATGCGTTGTGTAAAAATGCAAACCGTCACGAAATGGTTAGAAAACACACCAAAACCAACCAAACAGACTGTAAACAGACTGTATAAACAGACTGCAAATACACTGCAAACACAAAAGATATGCTCAAGAGTGCCACTGGAATAAGCACTGCCACTGCCACCAGGGGAGTCGCCACCACTGTCCAGCTGCTCAGACAGTACACGTTTGAGGAGGAGTACAGCATCAGGTCCTCACTCGAGCGCCTCATCACAGACTACTCGCTCAAGAAGGTGCCCCCAATCTCGCTCAACTCGCTCATCAACATCTCCAAGATGGACAGACAGACGAACCTTGTTGCCACTGTGAACTACCTCACGATATACAACACCAGACGGCTTGCGAGCTTTAGAAAACTGCCATATCTCTGCGTGCTCAACCCATACATTTCCAAGACGTACAACCTCTACCTGGACTCGCTCAAGATCCTGCTTGAGCTGGACTTCAAGCGTGCTTCGCAGGAGAAGGTGCACGACAGTCTGATGCAGTTTTCAGAGCTGCACAAGGATGCCATCCCGTCGCTCTCACAGGGGTTTCAGGAGGTGTCTGAACTGCTCCCAAGAGCGGACATCATCAGCTTCCTCAACCACCATTTCAGGGACAAGATCAACATGGACACCATCACCACCAACTA
The DNA here is from genome assembly GCA_030570475.1 of Liangdongia dendrica. Lineage (NCBI taxonomy): Eukaryota > Fungi > Ascomycota > Saccharomycetes > Phaffomycetales > Wickerhamomycetaceae > Liangdongia > Liangdongia dendrica. The sequence continues at coordinate 5,691 of JAJLVY010000260.1, forward strand.
CATCAACCTGATCGACCCACAGCCGGACCACATTGGCATCGTGAACACAAAACTTCCCATTGGCGAGCTGCTCCACAATGCCTCGCAGTTTGTCAACGACATGACGTTTATCAAGTACTACAAGCAGTGCCCGATCCAGATTGACCACGGGGCAGACATTCACTTCCCCTACGTTGGCAGCCACCTCGAGTACATCTTTACAGAGGTGCTCAAGAACTCGATCAGGGCCCACATCGAGTCCAGGGCTGCTGACGAGCCGGTGCTCATCACCGTTGTGGAAAAGCAGAGCCCTGAGCAGCCTAACAAGTCTTTAGAAATCAGGTTCAGGGACCGTGGGGGTGGCATTGCGCCAGAGGTGGAGGCTAACATCTTTGACTACAGCTTCAGCACGGTTGACAAGGAGGAGCCAACTGTGGAAAACACAATGCCTGGTGAGGACATTGACAATGTAGCTGGGATGGGCTATGGCCTGCCACTCACAAATGCATATGTAGAGCAGTTTGGGGGCAGTCTGGAACTCCAGTCCTACTTTGGATGGGGCACTGATGTCTATGTCAAGATTGTCAGTCCAGACCTCGAGCTATTGAAGTGAAAGAGAAAGAGAGAAAGTGAATACGAGTATTTTATGATTTATTTACACTATGGTTTTATATATATATATATATATTCATAGTTTTATATACACGAGGTTTTTTATATTTGTTTTTATTATTATCAATTTCAATTTCAATTTCAATTTCCAGCCCATTTCAAGTCATAAATAAATACCATTTTCAAGCACGGTGAGGTAGATAACTAACATCTTTGTGGACCGAGGACAACAAGCCAGAAGCTCTGGCCCTCTTCACAGCCTTGGATAGTCTCTTCTGTGTCTTTTGCTTCAAGCCAGTCACGTCCGAGTGGTAGATTTTGCCGGTGGTTGAGATGTAGTTGGACAAGTACTTTGGGTTTGTCCAAAAGTCGAGTGGGTCAACCTTCTTTCTGTCAAAGCCGTCAATCTTTCTGTTGTTCCTCATCTCCTTCTGGTTCAAGAACACCTTGGCCACAGAGAAGTCGAATGGGTCGTACAAGGAGCCAGCATCGATCTTTGGCACAAACTGTGGTGCGATGGGAATGCGCTCCTCGCGCTCCTCAACCTCAATCGCCTTCTTCAGCGAGGAGAATGGGCTCGTGCTGTTTGCACGGCACGCACTGCTGTAGAACCCACGCACACTGCTCTGCACACCGCTATGGCCTATCACTGCTCTCAACATCTCGGTCTAATCCCTCTCTCTTCCACTTCCAGGTTGGTTTAATCCCTTCTTTTTTGAACTCTCCCTCTTGAACTCTCCAAAAGAATTTTTCAAGAATCCTCGAAATCCGGTTCGCGCAGCACAAATGAAAACATCCGGACACCGCATATCCCTGCAGAAACCGAGCAAGAACGAGTATCAAAGGGTATCAAGTATCCAGAGGGTATACTGATGTGTTTCTGGCAAGACTGGAGATGAGCTTGGACAAGATGAGCTTGGACGAGTGCCCCGTATGCGTGGGCAATGCTGCTGCTGATGCTATTACTGATATTACTGCTGCTGCTGATGCTGATATTATACCAGCCACCATCAACTGGATCCAGTGCTCCCAGTGCTCCCAGTGGTTCCACCTCCACTGCCTACGCCTCCTCAAGTCACAGGCAGACAAAATTGCACTCTACCACTGCGCTGCGTGCTCAGTGAAACACGGGCCCTCCCTGCTCAGACGCGTCTCGCGCAGAAGCAGGGCAGCCATCGACTACGTTGCACTCGACTCGGGCGATGTGAACAAGATCACGCTGCAAAACCATCCCCATGCACAGAGCCTTGTCGCGAGCCCTCTCACCGATGAACAGATCGTCGTGCTCGAGGGCCGCGAGCTCGACTACCGTCAGTATGCACTTGCTGCCACCACCAAGGAGGAGGGGGCCACCAACTTCCCCGTCAAGATTCCCAGCGGGCTCGACGACCCAGGGCTCGCGTTCACCATCCCAGACTCGTTCACCATTGACACATTGGTTTCTGCAATGGGCGAAGAACACCCCATGGAGATCATGGACGTGCTCACACAGAATGGGGCCAAGAACGGCTGGAACTTGGCACAGTGGCGCGACTACTTCCAGAGCCCCAAGTCGGAAAGAGACCGTATCTTGAATGTGCTCTCTTTGGAAATCAGCCACTCGCCTCTGGGCGAGGCTATAGTGAGACCCAGCTACGTTGAACAAGCAGACCTCGTGGACAGAGTATGGCCGCAGGAGCTTTGCGACATGAAACCGTGTGTCAAGAAGTACTGCCTCATGGGCGTCGAGGACTCATACACAGACTTCCACCTCGACTTTGCAGGCACGGCAGTGTACTACACGATCCTCTCTGGTGCCAAAACCTTTCTGCTGTTCCCCCCCTCGGAGCTGAACTTGAACAAGTACACAAACTGGATCAAGTCGCCAGACCTCAGCGACAGGTTCCTGCCTGAGCTCGACCTCCAGGGTGGCATCAAGGTTTCGCTCGCACCGCACGACGTGTTGATAATCCCGTCAGGCTGGATACATGCTGTCTACACTCCAGTGGACACCATCGTCATTGGCGGGAACTTTTTGACACCATTCAGTCTCGCACAGCAGCTGAGAATAGTGGAGGTGGAGGCTGATACAAAAGTGCCCAGCAAGTTTAGATTCCCCAAATTTGACCAGGTGATGTGGTTCACTGCAAGCAGTATTGTTTCTGGCCAGGGGGGTATTGGCCCCGATGAGGTTGACGAACAAGGATGTATCAAGCTATATCACTATTTAAAGGATCGCAAGGGCAAGATCAATAGTGATGTCTCAAAGTGTATCGGCGATGCGACGCAGCTGTTGCACAAGCTACAGGAGTTTATCTTGGAGCACTATGGTGTTGCTGTGAATTCTAATAATGACAACAAGAAAAGACCAGCTCAACAACCACAACCATCAATAAAGAAAACCAAAGTTAAGAACGAGTGATGTGATGTAATGAATAAACAGCACTGAATGAATGAAAGAAAAGCTGCGCTACACTTTAAAATTTCTTCCTCAACCATATATAATAATAATAATAATAAAATAATAAAATAATAATAAAATAATAAAATAATAAAATAATAAAATAATAAAATAATAAAATAATATAATAATATAATAATATAATAAAAAAACCAACGCAAATAATAATAAATCAACCTCTCAAGGCCAACAAGGAACGCAATCTGGCAACCTCAGCCTCCAACTCTTGGTTCTTGTTGTTCAAGGCTTGCACCTTATCCTCGAGCTGGTTCATACGCTCCAGCTTTCTAGCTCTGGAACGACGGGCAGCCTCTGTGTTTCTGGCACGCTTTTGGGCAACTGGGTCCTTGTCATCATAGCTGATTGGGGACAAAGGAGCGACACGGGCCTTTCTGTTGTAAGCGACAACACCCAAGTGGTCCTTCCCCTCCTCATCCTCCGGTGAGCTTGAAGTTTCTCTTCTCTTGTTTTGCTCAGAGCCAAACATGTCATCAGATAAAGAAGACATGAAACCAGCGTCACTAGCAGAACGCTTGGAACTAGTGCAAGCGGTAGTGGTGGTAGCAACTGGAGCGATTGAAGAGACAATGCTCATCAAAGGTTCTGGGCTCATGGATGGAGAAACAGAAGCAGAAGCAGAAGCAGAAGCAGAAGCGGAAGCAGCCTCCAAAATGTCAGAAGCGACAGATGCAACAGTTGTCACTGGAGCAGACAAGGATCTTTGTTCATCAGCAGTAGCAGACTTTGGGAAAGCCAATTCGCTTGGTTCAAACAATGGTTTCCAATTGTCAGCATCCAATTCAACGTCATCAAACAATGGAGTGGTGTTAACCAAGGATGGTGAAAACACAGACTCAACGATTGAAGAGTGTAGTTGCAGTGGAGTGACAGTGCCAACAGAAGGAGACAATTCTGGAACGTCAACCTTGTCAATCAAAGGAAACTCGTAGCCAGCACCATCTTCAGTCTTGATAAACTGGGTAAAGACGGATTCTCCTAGGATTTGTCTTGGCTTGGAGTCCTCCATAGCTTGGCTAATAAAGTGATCAAACGAGTTTTCGGATAGTTCAAACATGGCAGCAGCGGAATCTAATTGGGAAATTCTTGTACTGATTTTTGCAGTATTGGTAGTGGAAGTGGAAGTGGCAGTATTCATTGTAGCAGCACTTAACATTTTGATGATTGTAGACAACTTATAATAACAATAATAATAATAATAATAAAAAAAACACTTGTAGGTAATAATAACACTGTCTTGGGCAGATATGATATGATATGATATGATATATGATATATGATATATGATAATGATAATAACACTCAAATAATGATATGGTTTAAAGCAACGTCATATTGGACGGGGATCTCTCTCTCTTTCGTGGGGGGGATTTAATTCACGGATACATTTTGGAAAAATGGATAATGGATAATAAAGTCAAAAAACACCAGTATTGTTAACAATAATGATTCTCTCTTTTTTTTTTAAATAAACACAACTTTTTATTTAATTTGATTTTTTATTTTATGATAAAAACTCTTTTAATAATCTTTTTTTTGGGGGTCAAATAATTTATAGACACATTTTGGGATCAGCACTCTATGGTTTCAATAAAATATGATATAGCGTTGGTGGTAAGTAGTAATAGTAGTAGTAATAGTAATAGTTTGTGTGTTTGTGTGTTTGTGTTTTTGACTTTATGGGAAAAAGAGAAAGGGAAAAGAAAGTGGGCTCCCAGTGCCTCGAAATGGAAATTTGCAGTACTTTTATACTTTTTTCAGCCCGGCTGAAAAAGTGAAAAGTGCGTGACTCATTATTTTTTTTCAAGACAGACAGCCAGACAGGCAGATAGACAGGCAGATAGACAGGCAGATAGACAGGAAATGGGCCTAAAACACGGTGCGGTGGTGCGAATTTGACACAGAAAACGGGATATCCATGCTCTACACACAGCAAGAGGAGCACAACAGTGCAAATTGGTATCGCAATTACACCAGTGCGTAAACACCGTAAACACTGGTGTAATTGCGATACCAAGTCGATTTGGCCGGTTTTCGCAGCGATTCCGGCGTGCTGCCAGACAGCCAATCAGCGTGCAGAACAGCCGAGGGGGAAGCAGCACATGTGACTGTGTTTTCCGCTGTGTAGTGGTGGTGTAGTGGTGTGCTGTGTGTGGGTTGACACAATCCTGGGTTAGGGCTTTTGTCTGTTTTATATAGATCTATATAATATAGATATATATATATAATATATTACGATAATATAGATATAGATATAGATCTGTGGTTATTGTTACGTCGCAAGCCGGTCAGAGGGCAGTTGCAAGGGCTCTCAGCGGTGTGGGTGGGCATTGAAAGGCACTAGTCCTAATTACCGGACTAGTCTCGCTGCCTTGTATATTAAAGGGTCTGTTAAGGGTCCATATAGGGACTAATGGGTCTGAGAGTATCTCAGATTTCGGGACTGAGATTTGGGGACTTGGATTAGAAGATTATAAACTTGATAACTACAATTGCAATTGAGTGTTTATATTATATATATATATATATATATGGTGCTCTTTCAGTACCTTCCATTCAACGCTAAAAAATTCCACCAGAGGCTCTCAAGCACTGAAAGCGAGCATATTCAATACCTCAATACCTCAATACATTACATTTGGCAATAGAATAATTACACACACACACAATTAATTGGAAAGATTAAACATACTGCTAGCTCTACACGTGCAATACGTTTTCAATAAGTTGAGACTGTATTGTATATATATATATATATTGATAATGTGTAAACACTAGGCACCAAGCTGCAAGTGAAGTATTCAAGACATTTGAATGCATGACATGTAAAAAAAAACAATAAGGAAACTGATAGAGAGTTAGTCGTTGTTGATGATTATAGGAGGAGGAGGAGGTGGTGGTATTAGAAGTGCTTGGTTCTCTGGACATTTCTTTCTTCCTTCTGGTGTATTTATTTATTTATTTATATTTTACCTTGTGTATATATATGTGTGTTTTCAAACCAAAGGCAGTAATTGTGTGAAATGGGTCAAGTCAAACAAGATGGAAATAAGAAGCTGTGCATGAGTATGTGAATATAGTGATACCAAACACATTAGAATGCATACCATTGTTATCCAAACCCACTCGGATTCCAGGACACTCTTTGCTTTGAAGTTTGGAGTTGTGACCCAAACTTTCACTCCTCTGATCGTCCAATTCCATTATCTGCGTCTGCATCTGTCTGTATCTCCCATTTTATCAAAATAAGGATCAATCATAGTTGTAGTTCATTAATTAACACTCCTATTGTAGATGCCATGTATTTATGAATTTATGAACATCAATATCAATATCAATATTGATATATTGTCCATTTCTCAAACAAAAAAAAAACAAAAAAAACAGGCCCCCCCTCCATTGTGTTCATGTTTCATTAGATCTGGTGTCACTTTACATCTGTAAACTACTTTGAGTTGTTGTTATAAGTGTTATAATGCAATTAATATTATATTATATTATATTATATTGGTATGAGATGAAGTACATCACTCATCACTCCATTTCCTCTGTTCCAATGCTATATAACAAATGAGTGCCAAAAAGGATGTGAAGATGAGGATGAGGCCTAGATATTTATCCAAAAACTGCTTTCTTCTTCTTCTGTTTTTCAGGTTGCGAATAAACGTCGACTCTCCGATGCTTGGGTTTCTGACATGGAGATGATGCACTTTTCTGCTTTTGTTGTTGTTGTTGTTGTTGTTATTATTATCATTGTTATTATTATTATCCTGATCTTTCTGGACACTCCTCAGGAGTTTTTTTCTCCTCGTGCACTTGCTCATCTGTGTTTCCTCCTCCTCCTCCTCCTCATCGTTATAATCGACATCACCAATGTGGTATGGCCCCAACATCTCCACCGAGTCCTGTGAATGGCCAACCTCATCAAAGGCATCAGAACCATCAGCGCCCGCGCTCTCAAACAAAACGTCCGCACCGCCAGGGTGTGCGTCGACAAAGCCCGTGATGTCGTACACTTTGCCGTGGATGATCATCCACATGTCGTTCTTGGTGTTGTGGTGGGATATCTCATCGAGGGTAAATGATTTCATGGTATTATTATTGGTGGTGATATTGGTATTGGTGGTGGTGGATGTGTGTGTGGGTATAGGACCCAATAGAGATCGTATCATGGCGAATGAATGTAAATGTAAATGTAAATGTGAATGTGAATGTGAATAAATATAAATAAGTATTGTATGAATCAATGAATCAAATCAAATCAAATCAAATCAAATCAAGTCAAATCAAATCAAATCAAATCAAATCAAGTCAAATCAATAAATCATTGAAGAATGCAAAATGGGTGGGGAGAAAGAACACAGCGGTGTAAATAGTTGTGTGTTGTGTGAATATGACGCTGAATAATGATGCTATCTATCTACCAACCAATTCAATACAACTCACTAGCCATTCAATCTTCAATCTTCAAGTATTCACTTCAAGTATTCAAGTATTCATTTTAATTTTTGAACAGAAAAAGCCGACTGAAGTCCGACTTCAAACACGTGACTTCAAACAATTCCGAGGGTATTTGCCGACAAGCCCAAAAAAAAGGGAGAAAGAACACAACACAACAACATCAACAACAACAATTGATATCAGTTGAATAACATAACAAGCACGATGAGCAGCAGAAAGAGCGACAAGAACCAGCAGATACTCAAGGCGCTACTGAAGGAGCCGGGGAACAACCACTGTGCGGACTGCAAGACAGCGACCCACCCGAGATGGGCCTCGTGGAACCTTGGTATCTTCATCTGCATCAGGTGTTCAGGGATCCATCGCAGCATGGGGACGCACATTTCGCGAGTGAAGAGTGTTGATCTGGACAGCTGGACGGACGAGCAGGTTGCGTCGATGGTGCAGTGGGGCAACCTGAAGGCGAACCAGTACTGGGAGACGAAGCTGGCGAACAACCACCATGTGCCGGACGACTCCAAGATTGAGAACTTTATCAGAACCAAGTATGACTTGAAGAAGTGGTGCGGC